>CM076976.1:978173-1045673 GCA_039105355.1 Benthosema pterotum | reverse complement strand
CGCGTATCGGTTAACGGGTGGTCTGAGCTGGCCTTATCTAGTTCCCAAATCTATTTGACGAAATTAGCAACTTAAGGGACTGCGCAACAAACACGCCCATGACCACACCTCCAGCCACAAATAACGGTGTCGGCATAAAGAATAGTGGCTAAGGGAAGAGGAAAGGTGACCAAAATAGCAATAAGGGAATTCGCTGCGGGTATCGCATAACGTTAGGGACAAGGGGTGGAAGGAAAATCGCGCCCAAAATGTTAACATCCTTGCCACTTGCAATGGGTTTGGTCCACAAGATTCACTACACTAGCAGCATACCCGCATGTACTGTACCTTTACAAATGCTTCCTTAATGTCAACTGAGTCCACTCCCACAACACTGCAGCGAGTTCAACAAACCATTTGCAACCATTTGCCCGTGTCGCTTCGCGCCACAGGCGATGAAGTCGCACCCATACCATTTACAGGACTTATATTAGTCAAGTAAGCATCATAACATTGGGGAATTCATCCCTTATCTATTTCCCTTATCCCTACTGCTATGTCTGACCCTCCGAAGCACGCAGCCTGGCTGCGGGCTTAGGACAGACGCCTATTCTCAAAGATCATGCTCTCATTTTCAAACAATTATAGCTCGGTCAATTTTCAATCATTTCTTACCATTCAACATGTTATGTTGAAAAAAACATGTTCCATGTTTTTTTGCTGTATGTGGCGTGCATTTATCCCAAGTCTGCGAAATGTTATAAAGTAAATTGCAAAAAAGTCGGCAATTCGCGGCAAAAAAAAAAACGTTTTTTTTTGATCATTGATTTCTCGGCCAATTCTGGACCATTTTTTACATTTCAAAGTGCAGCGTGACGGGAAAAGCCTCCTCTCTCAGATGCTGTATAGTATATGTGGGTATGTCTTCTCTACGATGCGGGATCTAGCAAAATGTAAGTGTCGGGATTTTGGTGGAAACGGTCCACCAAATCCCCGACACTTACATTTTGCTCGATGCGGGATCATAGAGAAGACCTACCCACATATTCTATACGGCATCTGAGAGAGGAGGCTTTTCCCGTCACGCTGCACTGCGAATTCCAGAGTTTTTTTGCAATTTACAGCATTGCGTCACAAGTTAATTAATGTATTTAATTATATTATATAGTGTACATTACCTGAACACAAGGAAGTGACTGACAGCAGGCAATCTGCAGCTGTTTATAGCACAATCCATAAATAAGGAGATGAATTGAACTGGCGCCTTTCCACGTGGAGTCGTGGACATCTCCAAAGGCGCACAGACGCACGCACTGTGCGCATGGCTCTGCCTTCGCGTATCGGTTAACGGGTGGTCTGAGCTGGCCTTATCTAGTTCCCAAATCTATTTGACGAAATTAGCAACTTAAGGGACTGCGCAACAAACACGCCCATGACCACACCTCCAGCCACAAATAACGGTGTCGGCATAAAGAATAGTGGCTAAGGGAAGAGGAAAGGTGACCAAAATAGCAATAAGGGAATTCGCTGCGGGTATCGCATAACGTTAGGGACAAGGGGTGGAAGGAAAATCGCGCCCAGGGTTTTAATTCATCCTTGCCACTTGCAATGGGTTTGGTCCACAAGATTCACTACACTAGCAGCATACCCGCATGTACTGTACCTTTACAAATGCTTCCTTAATGTCAACTGAGTCCACTCCCACAACACTGCAGCGAGTTCAACAAACCATTTGCAACCATTTGCCCGTGTCGCTTCGCGCCACAGGCGATGAAGTCGCACCCATACCATTTACAGGACTTATTAGTCAAGTAAAGCATCAATAATAACATCAGTTGTTGTTGAAGTTGCAACAGACACGCAGCATGCATAAAGCTAAAGGTCTGACTCAGAGAGTTTTCTGTTTTCAATGATGAAATGCTGTTGGTTTAGTGGTGACACAGCTGTAGTTAGTTAGTAGCGGTAGTAGTGTTTCAAATCTTTTTAAATATAAGCAGTTTAATTTTAAATATCTTGGGTTGTTTTGCATGCCATCATGTTTGATGGGGCAGACTGGGCATTTAGTGGGGCATTGCCCACCCATGCCTATAGCCCCCCCCCTGATTGAACCTGAAAGCAACTGAAGTATAGAGAATCCATATAATCCATATTTCTATATTATCCTGTAATGTTAAAACATAGGTCACATTTGAATCAACATACAGACAGTAGCCTATGTCTGCTAAAAGTGAGGAGACACTTTGTCTGCTAACTTCAAGTTGGGGGTCATGCATGCATTACCATACCATTGTTTTCATGGCTTTTGAAGCCAGCCAAGGTGCGAACCAAAACAGTCACTATTGTCCTGTGGAGAGCCACAGAGACAAATGCTAGCCATATGTCTGTCTCTCTGTATCAAATGTCTGTGTTTTGACCACACCTTTGTATGTTAATTCACCTCTGTTAGAACGTATATTTTGACTGTGTTCTGAGCATTCAAAGCAGTTAGTTAGTGAGCCAGTGAGTGTGAGAGAGTGTCTTGGGGCAACTGGCCACGCAGGTCGGGGTCCCGCGGCTCCCGTGGGCTTTGGCCCACGGGGGAATCCATTTACTTCAATAAATATCACGGAAGACCAATCTTCATCTCCTGCTTTTTCCATTCATCATCCATTTTTCACCGTTGTCTGGTTTAACTTGGGAACAATTCTTTGTTCTCATTTTGGGTTTAATAGTGTAATATTTTTGCACTATTTGTGGAAAAATACACCACAAAGTGGCGCCCAACGAATGTGGTGGTCCATGGTGCGATCTTTTGTGCCAGACCAGACGATCCCACGACCCCAGACAGAAGACTTTATTTTTCGGCGTTTGGTGAGGAGCGCGGCCCGAGCGCGGCCCTGTGTTTTCACGGCGAGACGATGGATCTCCAGCGGCGAGGTCCGTGCAGAAGCGCGGCCCCGATGTTCGAGGACGAGGACGGCGATGGCGGCGCTATGGAGCGACGGCGCGACACGGCGCCTGATGCGACGAGGGACCTTCCCTGGCCCCTGCAGCACTCCATTCCAAGCGGCTTTTCATTGCGCGACGAGGCCCGACCCGTGTGAGTGTTTGATCATCAGCGCGACGTTTCCGAGCGGCACCCGGCGAGAGACGGCTTCGACTGCAGTCATCGAGGGGGGTGGAGAGCTCCGCTCTTCTCGGCGAGGCGGAGTGGCGTTCGACTCGGCGGCTGCCGACGCGGGATGTTTGCGGTTTCATCTCGGCGTGTCCAAGCGGGGACACCGCGGCCCAGATCCACAACCAACAGCAGCAAGAGCAGAGGTTTCATTCATTGGTGCAAGTATTCAACAGTTCTATAAGCTCATTGTGTGTTTCGATCAGAACTTTGCAGCGGTCATGTTCTCTTTTACAGACATGTTATGATATTGAATGCTTCAATATTGTATAATATGTCTGTAAGGGGGGAGTATGGGTCTGTATTGTTTTTGGAAGAGCTCAGAATGAGAACAAAGGCGCACAAAGGCCTGGCTTGCCACAAGCCTAGCGGTGCGTATCGTAACTGCAGCATTCATGCATGCAGCCAGCAGCGAGCTTTGACTGACAATGGACACCAAGGTGAGAGACGACGAGTGAACACAAAGAAGAAGTTTTATCATATAGCAGACGGAGAGATACAATATCTTTTCTGTTTGTTTGCAAAATGTATGTCTTTGTGAGTTTATTTAGCACATACGTAGACATGTGTTGATGTATATGTTTTTGTCAATCGAATTAGTTAAAGTTGGTTTAAAAGATATAGAGTCTACTGGGACATTTGAAAATGAATTAATAATTTTAAGCTTGATTAAAATCAATTGATGTCGCTGTGTCAGGCCAAAGGGATCCCGTTTGCACCTCCCACTAGGCGTCAGTTGTAAACCGTCTTGACATTAATAAAGCTATTATTCTTTTTTCGCGTTAAATTTAGCTTCAAGTTAAAAACCGACTGTGCAGTTAGTTGCCACGACATGCAAGATTTTTGGGTTCATATGAATATTACTCTCGGGACTGAAAAAGGAGGGTAGGGCATAGATTCCAGTGCGTTTCTAACCAGGCCAGTGTTTGACAGACATCTGCGTACGGGGAACTCGTAGCTGCATATCAGACTATTAACTTTAAGGCGGGGAGTTTTCGATTATGTAATGATTAATTGCGCATGTCCAAAAGAGCTTAATTGGAGACGAATGTTATGGCAATATTTTTGATCTAAATACCGTATTAAACTGGGTGTTTACTTATTTAGATTGAAGGCCAATAACCATTCTTTTAAAAGGGGTGTTTTAAAGTGAACAAGGGTAAAAATGACAAAAGTTGTATTGTGTTTGAATGTCAGTATGTAAAGTAAAATCATTGAGTTTTCATAATTGTACATAAGGTTAACTAAGTTGCTTTAAAAGAGATTTGGTAATTACAAACGGCGATATTATTAGAATGTTCGAATGTGTTCAAAAGGAATCCAAGGTGTAATGTGCTGATGAAATTGTTAATGTGAAGAAAAATCTTTTTGAGTCAACTATTTAATCTGGAACAAGTTGTAATGGAACAGGGAACTTCTTTAAAGTGTTATTCTGATGTATTTTCCATTGAGTGTTTAGAGTGTGTCAAAGTGACAGTGGATCATATGGATTCTTTAATTCATATTTTCCACCGACGTTTAGAGTCGGTGGAAGGGGGGAGTGAAGTATAGAGAATCCATATAATCCATATTTCTATATTATCCTGTAATGTTAAAACATAGGTCACATTTGAATCAACATACAGACAGTAGCCTATGTCTGCTAAAAGTGAGGAGACACTTTGTCTGCTAACTTCAAGTTGGGGGTCATGCATGCATTACCATACCATTGTTTTCATGGCTTTTGAAGCCAGCCAAGGTGCGAACCAAAACAGTCACTATTGTCCTGTGGAGAGCCACAGAGACAAATGCTAGCCATATGTCTGTCTCTCTGTATCAAATGTCTGTGTTTTGACCACACCTTTGTATGTTAATTCACCTCTGTTAGAACGTATATCTTGACTGTGTTCTGAGCATTCAAATCAGTTAGTGTGAGCCAGTGAGTGTGAGAGTGTGTCTTGGGGAACTGACCACGCAGGTCAGGGCCCGCGGCTCTCGTGGGCTTTGGCCCACGGGGGAATCCATCAAACTTCAATAAATACTACGGAAGACCAACTCTTCATCTCCTGCTTTTTCCATTTCATAATCCATTTTTCACCGTTGTCTGGTTTAACTTGGGAACAATTCTTTGTTCTCATTTTTGGTTTAATAGTGTAATATTTTGCACTATTTGTGGGGAAAATATACCACAGGCATTAACGCCTCGTTTTACAGTTACTTGAGACGAGTGAAACAACACCTTTTACATTTCAAGTTGAAGAGGAAAACATCCCCAAAAAAGTGTTAAGAGTCCAAAAAACGAAGTTCCATAAATAGCGACGCGCCTGTTAGTGTGATTGGTCCGTGAATCGGGGCTCGTTGCCACCTCTCTCAGCAGCACCAAAACCTCATTTACAACGACACATACAAACAAAATACAAAGATGCAAACTGTGATGACGGCACACTTCCTTCCTATCACTGGGTCAGACTCCCCCCCCCCGAAAAAACACGACTTAACCTGTTTTTGGCGGGAACACGTTTCGGTGTTCTAAGCATTACCTAGCATTATTAGCATTACTTAGCATTATTAGCATTTTCACAAACTTAGCATTAGCATTACTTACATTATTAGCATTTTTACAATACTTTGCATTAGCGTCATTTAGCATTACTTAGCATTATTAGCTTTAGTTAGCATTATTAGCATTACTTAGTATAATTAGCATTTTCAAAATACTTAGCATTATTAGCGCTATTAGCATTAGTTAGCATAACTAATGCTAAAACGGTTCAAATGTGGCGCAAATCTTTGAAGCATTTTTCGTCAGGAGAAAACGACTTAAGCAAGTGTGTCATGCTGATAAATGGAACGTCGCCGCGCGAAGCGTTAGAGGGCCACAACAAAGCACTGAAATAGCACCATGGCGGTGCCACGCAGAGAAATCCCTCCTGATGCCTGCATGCGCGCGAAAATCCGACAATCCACTTCCAGTTCCTCCACCCCAATCCCCCGAGGGACCCCCCGGTTCCATATTAAAGCACAATGCACAATAAAACAGAGAGAGAGACATAAGAGACCACGTGGGAGTATGAGCAGAGTGGGCCGCGGCACCGTCCATCACTCTTTCCTGCCAACGTCTTTAACCTAATCTGAACTGAAAAAAAAAATATTCAAATTCAGATTCACGCCACGTTTTCACCATTTTCAAAAATATAAGACCTACAAGCTCATAGCGCGCCACTCCGTGGCACGCTATGAGCTTGTAGGTCTGATATTTTTCAAAAAGTCAGTATAGTTCATAGCCTCGACACCCAGGCTTTCATTTTCGTCCGCCTTGCGCGAAAACGGAAAGCCTGGACTAACCTGCTACACGAAGTGGCCTTGAGGGGGGAGTCAACCTTCCGGGGTGGGCGTGGCTCTAAATGATGTGACGTAGAACAGCAGTGGACGGGCGCGGGAGGGGGAGGGGCCGGGGATGACGACACGTTCGTGAGATCAAATCAGATCAGCTCGATCTGCCGTGTGGATCCCACGGCACCCCGCCCCCCCAAGGCCAAAATCATTGAGGGCTAGACCAGGCTAGTATAGTTCATAATGCTAACAATTTTAAGTAATGCTGGTAATGCGAAGTATTGCTAATGCCAATTAAGTATGGCTAGCAATGCTAAGTAATGCTAATGCAAAGTATTGGTCATAATGCTAATAATGCTAAGTAATGCTAATAATGCTAAGTAATGCCAATAATGCTAGTAATACTTAGAACACCAAAAGACGTCCCTGGCAAATATGAGTTAAAGCCCTGGTCTCTCTGACCCCGTCTGTCCGTCCGTCTGTCTGTCTGGTCGTCTGTCCGTCTGCCCCTGCCTGGTATAGGCCTACAGGTCTTGACAATAAAACTCGTGAAACCCCCCAACCCAACCCACCCCCGCCACCCAATTTATATACAGCCTGGTGTCATGGCAAGAGATTAACAGCACAGCCGGCGTGCGCTCTGGGGGAATTGAAGGTGTGAAAAGAGGCATCCAGGTATCCATATCGGTCAGGGGTTACAAGGTTAGGCATATAGGCTTTAACTGGGGTTATGTTTTAGGGTTAATGGCGTTATAGGGTTAGAGTAGCTCTGGTCCAGAGCTCCACTGCTTCTGAGTCTGACTTGCATTGGAGCTAAATGCAGTGCAATCGGCCATTACTCCACCTGACCAGCCTCTCTTCTGGAGTGGATGTATAAAGAACGTTTTACCTACTCACCAAAACAAATACGGCTTGTGTCATTAGAAAGCCTATTTACCTTAGTGGTGGCATTCTGAGGACTGGACTTTTTGGCCAGAACACAAATGTTTTTCACCTGGATTTGCGCCCTCTACCGATATTGCCAAGGGAAAACATTTGTAGGAAATATTTTTTTCTTCGTAGAAAAACAACCTTTTTGAGTCCATTTTAAAGTCCATTTTATCTGTGTAATGTGGGGCTCAGAGGTCTACCACTAAGGTAAGTAGACACAAGCCGTGTAACTTCCATTGGAAACTGCTCATAGAAGCAGTGGAGCTCTGGACCAGAGCTAGGGTTAGAGTTCTGAAACTTCTGTCCACAACCCCACGAGGCTCGCACCTTAAATTTTAGGGCCAGGTCGGGTCTAAAAGCCGCCAGGCCGTGTTGTGGGCCTGATCAGTTAGGGCCCAGTTAGGGCCCAAGCCTCAACTTTCAGGCCCGTTGAGAACTCTAGTAAGGGTTAGGTTACATAGCGACCAGTGAAGAACGACCGCGACTGATTGGTCATTGGCCATGGCTGAAGATTAATGGCCATTTTGATCTGTATGTTTGACTGTTTTGTTCCCCCCCCGAAACCCAGCCTGGAATTGAGGACAAAAGCAAAAGAAATCTTTAGTTTGGGCATCTGTGGGGCTAAAATGTCATCAAATGGTAGACCGTGGTTCAAATTCTGAATGGATAGTTGGGCCCTGGTATGAAAAAGGTTTAAAACCATGGTTTACAACTTACGGGCATTATACGGCCCAGGGGCCAAATGCGTCCCTTTGGCTGAGTCTGACCACCAGTGGTCCTTGAGAGAGTTTCAGTTAAATATGGAAAGTTGGTTAACCAGACGTAACCCTTTGATATTGTGAACAAAAACAATAGAAATCTTTAGTTTTGGGGTCTGTGGGGGGTAAAATGTCCTCAAATGGTGCTCCTCTGTGGCTCAAATACTGAATTAATAGAATACCCTGGTGTCAAAATGGTTGGTCTTACTCTTACTTTTATCTTTAAATTAAATTAATATTACGCAGACTTCATTTCAGCCTTTTAGTCTTGGCCCTCCACAATATTTCACGTATCTCATCCGGCCCCTTGGGAAAAATAATTGCCCACCCCTGGTTTACAAGAACCCTCACGATACATTCACTAAACTAGACACCCTCGACATAACCACTTCCTCCTCCAGGGGGTCTCTCCCTCTCTCTCTCTCTCTCTCTCTCTCTCTCTCTCTCTCTCTGTCTCTCTCTCTCTCTCTCTCTCTCTCTCTCTCTCTCTCTCTCTCTCTCTCTCTCTCTCTCTCTCTCTCTCTCTCTCTCTCTCTCTCTCTCTCTCTCTCTCTCTCTCTCTCTCTCTCTCTCTCTCTCTGTCTCCTCTCTCTCTCTCTCTCTCTCTCTCTCTCTCTCTCTCCTCTCTCTCTCTCTCTCTCTCTAGGGAGTCAGTGGGCTGCACTAATAGCAGCAGCAACAGCAGGGGGATCATCATCATCATTGACATCCTCATCGTCCTCATCATCAACAACACTGCTGCTGTTGCTGCTAGCTGTCACCATGATCCACCCAGACCAGCCATACATAGTACTAATGCAGGGGTTTTCAACCTTTTTCATCTCAGGGACCACCATTTATTCAGGATTTGAGCCACGGACCACCATTTGAGGATATTTTAGCCCCACAGACCCCAAATCTAAAGATTTATTTTGCTTTTGTCCACAATTCCAGGCTGGATTTGGGAAACAAAACAAGCAAAACATACATTCCAAAATGGCTAATTCAGATGATGAATATTTTAACTCTTGAGAGTGTGAAAATGAAACCAAATGGACCCGCAAGGGTCCATTTGGTTTCATTTTTACGTTCTCAAGAGTTACATCTGGTTAACCAACTTAGCTGGGGACCACCTGGAACCCTCTCAGGGACCACTAGTGCTGCTGCTGCTGCTGCCGCTAGCTGTCACCATGATCCACCCAGACCAGCCATAGTAACTAGTGAATTGCCTGTGTCTTCCTTTCCTAAGTGCCTATAAAACTGGTATAGGGACTGGAAAAAAGGGACAAATGCAGGGGCGGATGTAACATGTCCCATTTGGGGGGAGCAAGAGAACATGTTGGAGGGGCAAGAGAAAATGGTATGGGGGCGGCTTCATCGCTCGTGTCGCTTCGCGCCACGGGCGATGAAGTTGCACCCATACCATTTTCGGTTACAGGACTTTTATTAGTCAAGTAAAAAGCATCAAAAATATCATCAGTTGTTGTTGAAGTTGCAACAGACACGCAGCATGCATAAAGCTAAAGGTCTGACTCAGAGAGTTTTCTGTTTTCAATGATGAAATGCTGTTGGTTTAGTGGTGACACAGCTGTAGTTAGTGAGTAGTAGTAGTAGTGTTTCAAATCATTTTAAATATAAACCCTTTAATTCGAAATATCTTGGGTTCTTTTGCATGGCATCGTGTTTGGGGGGGCAGACTGGGTATTTAGGGGGGGCATTGGCCCCCCATGCCCATGCCTAGATGCGACCCTGGACAAATGGATGGTTGACTGTGATCGGACAGCTCCTCCTCAGTCTCTGCATGCAGTTCGCTTCCGACCAGCGCACAGACGCACACACGTACACACACGTACACACACGTACACACACACACACACACACACACACACACACACACACACACACACACACACACACACACACACACACACACACGGGGGACAACATGCTGTTTACTCGGCCAGGCTTTATTCATTCGTGTCACTGAATTAATCATGTAGAAAACAAAATGCAATTGCCTGTCTGAAGAGTGCTGGAATGGGGGGCAGCGGGGGCATGGGGGTCTGAGTGTAGCTGTAGCCGCCGTGGAGAGACTATAGGCTGTTTAAAGTTTTAGGCATGGGTGACTTAAGAGCTACTTTCAAAATGACCGGCTCAACAAGATCTACACATCAAAAATGCGACTGTTCCATTACTGAAAATCCATTTCAAGGACCGTAGAAAGTTTGAGCTTTGAAATAGTTGGTGATGGTGTTACTTCATGTTAGTGTTTAGGAATAATGCACTTACAAACATACAGATCAAAATGACCATTAATCTTCTACATTCTCTAGTTGTGTTGGGGTTAATTCACATGATGAACATTTTAACTCTTGAGAGCGTAAACATGAAATCAAATGGACCCTTGTGGGTCCATTTGATTTCATGTTTACACTCTCAAAGAGTTACATCTGGTTAACCAACTGGACATCATTTAGCCTGGGGACCACCTGAAATCCTCTCAAGGACCACTGGTGGTCGCCGGACCACTGGTTGATGTCGAGTGACTATTTTAAGCAAAAAAAAAAAACATCTATTTAGGTGAAAAACACATCGCTGCTCCACTCCAAAGGTAATTAATTAATAGTTTTTCTGCCGTCCACGCGCTGCTCGTGGACATCCCGTGGAGAACCCCACTGCCGAAAACGCGGACGGCTCGTATCACGCGGAAATGTAGATTTCATTCTTTAATCCAACTATTAGTCCGTGCGCATCGTCTGATGATCATCCCCGTTGCTGACTTTCATTTGGGACAGAATTGGGGACAACTTTTTTTTTTCCGTCCCATTGACATGCATTCAACCCAATGCATTCAAACGGCTCTCCTCGGTTTGCCCCCTCAATGTCGCTGGCGCATGGGTTAAGCAGCCAGGGCTACAAGCTCTTCCTGACTTGTGACCCGGATGTTTTTGGGTACATCGCCAGATGATCGATTAGGCAAGACAACAGACACAGCATAACAGAAACAGCACATCCTGTTTAGGAGATCTGAGCTTCAAAATAAGGGCTTTTTTACCGATCGAACTGGTTTGAGCCGCGGCAATGGAGAGGAAACAAAGAAGATCCGATCGCGGTCAATGAGTTAATTCCCTGCGTATCAACAGTCTGATTATGAAGCTATAAAGCAGCTAAAAAAAGAATTTAAAAAAAGTAATTATAAATCCGGCTTAACACGATGAAGGGGGCGGCTTAATGGCAGGGAATAACACGAGTCAGAGGTTCCGCCACCGTATCCGACATCGCGTGCAAGATATACTGTAGCGCTAATGCTATAATTATTGTTAACCCATTTTCTCCTGACTAGATTCTAGTCTCTGGCATTAGTTTCTACTTTCTGACGCTAGTTTCTAGTTTCCTCCACCAAATTCTAGTTCCCGATACTTGTGTAGTTTGTAGTTTCCGGTGCTAGCTTCTAGTTTCTGACGGTAGATTCTAGTTTCTGATGCTAGATTCTAGTTTCTGACGCTAGTTTCTAGTTTCTAACACTAGATTCTAGTCTCTGAGATTAGTTTCTATTTTCTGATGCTAGTTTTTAGTTTCTAACACTAGATTCTAGTTCCCGATACTTGTTTCTAGTTTCCGACGCTAGATTCTAGTTTTTTTTGGCACTATATACTAGTTTTCTGATGCTAGATTCTAGTTTCTGACACTAGATTCTAGTTTCCAATGCTAGATTCTAGTTTTTTGCACTAGAGTCTAATTTCTGATACTAGATTCTAGTTTCTGACACTCGATTCCAGTTTTTTGGCGCTAGGTTCTAGTTCCGAAGCTAGAATGTATTTTTTTCACTAGATTCAAGTTTCCGACACTAGATTCTAGTTTTTTGAAACTATCGTGTTCCTGTTTAAGTGATCCTCAACATATTTCATGCCTATATTCGCTGCGAGGACCCCCATCTGAAAACATGTTGTTCTCAGGACTCCACAGAAGCAAAGATTTGAGTTAAAAATGTTTGCTTCCGAAAGAATATAGCCTATTCAAAGATTTGGGCCACATTTTCACGTTTTTTCAAGCTCATAGCGTGCCACTCGGTGGCTCTGTAGGACTTGTAGGTCTGCTATTTTTCAATTGCTAAAGGAACACGTACAAAACGCGTGTAGCACAGAAAGGATTAATGTAGTCACAGGTAGGAGCACTTTATCACTGTTACCTAAACCTTCCCACACAACATCCTCTGTGATGGTAGGAGGAGAGGGAGAGAGAAACACTAGCCGATAATAACGTTGGTGTATAATTTGTATTTATATTCTCTCTCCGCCTGGATGGTGGATGATAATTAATGTCATTACATGTGATTATCTTTCCCTAGCTTGGCTGTAGCTGTTATTTTTTTTGTGCGTTTGGTGTTTGGTTGTTATTCTACATATACAGTACTAGCCTGCCGGAGAAGAAACTATATGAGCACGTCTTGCTTTTCTCCCTAAGTGCTAGTTGCTGTGAAATAAATGTTTATTTTCTACATTCGCATTCATTGAAGTCGCTGCTTTTCGACCTGGAATATTGATTGTGTTTTGCAAACAATAGTAGACTTGATATCCCTGCTGGTGTGTGTGTGTGTTGTGTGTGTGTGTGTGTGTGTGTGTGTGTGTGTGTGTGTGTGTGTGTGTGTGTGTGTGTGTGTGTATGTGTGTGTGTGTGTGTGTGTGTGTGTGTGTGTGTGTGTGTGTGTGTGTGTGTGTGTGTGCGTGTCTGTGTGTGGCTGTGTGTGGCTGTGTGTGTCTGTGTGTAGGTGTGTGTTGTTGAGAATGTCTCAAATCCACTGCCCCCGCGGGGACCGCCCGCTACGGATGTGTTATCATCCCTTAATCACGGAAATGTTTGTGTTCAGCACCTTAGAAACAGCCAGAATGTGATGATCACACATACTGGGAAAAGAACTATATGGGAAGGTTTGGATTATTATTATTATTATATGCCTTTTGGGAATGTTTGGGCGCGGCAGCGTGGCTCAGGGGTAGAGTCACCGGCGGACGGTTAGGCCTGACCTAAGGTTTTTGAAAAACTTTAAATATTTACATATCAGCATAAAAATAAATTGAATATCTGAATACTGTACACACTGTACAGGATCCAAATATGGATTCCCGTCCTTAATGGGTTAACTGCAAGGTTGCCGGTTCGGACCCGAGCCCCGAGCTTGAAGTGTCCCTGAGCAAGACACTGAACCCTTAAAGGGATGCTCCGGCTTTTTTGAAGTTAAGCTGTATGAAATACTTGCCATTAATATAGTGATGTCAACTGTATTAATTGATGTCCAGAGTCCCATGGTGGGAGTTCTGAGCTGGTTTTGGTCAATATTAAGTCCGGTCATTTTGTGTAAATTAATCCACTAAACTAACATAATTTGTATTGGTGAATTATTTTCTAAAATATTAGGACCTCCTTCGTTCATTTTTGACCTCCCTATCACATGGAACTACTTTTTGGGCATAGTGATATGGGCACCAAATACATAGTTCCCTGTTATAGAGGGATACAAAATGAACAAAAGACCTGCTAATATTTTCGAAATAGGTCAGCAACATAAAGCAAGGATGAAAGTGCCATGTTTGATTTATATTGACGAGGCATTTGATAAAATGGAAGATATGCTGTCAATAGTAACTGCAGTAGCTTCTATTCTATCTCGACTGCAGTAGCTGCTATTCTATGTCGACTGCAGTAGCTTCTATTATATGGTGACTACAGTAGCTTCTATTGTGACTGCAGTATAGCTTCTATTCTATGTCAACTGCAGTAGCTTCTATTCTATATCGACTGCAGTAGCTTCTATTCTATGGTGACTGCAGTAGCTTCTATTCTATGGTGACTGCAGTAGCTCTTATTCTATGTCGACTGTAGTAGCTTCTATTCTATATCGACTGCAGTAGCTTCTATTCTATGGTGACTGTAGTAGCATCTATTCTATGGTGACTGCAATAGCTTCTATTCTATGTCGACTGTAGTAGCTTCTATTCTATGTCGACTGCAGTAGCTTCTACTTACTCTATGATGACTGCAGTAGCATCTATTCTATGTCGACTGTAGTAGCTTCTATTCTATGTTGACTGCAGTAGCTTCTATTCTATGTCGACTGCAGTAGCTTCTATTCTATGTTGACTGCAGTAGCTTCTATTCTATGTTAACTGCAGTAGCTTCTATTCTATGTCGACTGTAGTAGCGTCTATTCTATGTTGACTGCAGTAGCTTCTATTCTATGTCGACTGTAGTAGCTTCTATTCTATGTCGACTGTAGTAGCTTCTATTCTACAGTATGTTGACTGCAGTAGCTTCTATTCTATGTCGACTGCAGTAGCTTCTATTCTAGCGGTCGCAAAGTGATTTCGCCCATTATGTAGTGCTCACCTTGTTAATTTCATCAAAACATTAGAGACATACAGCCCAAATATAGCCTGCTGCCCAACACATAACTCGTGGAACTCGTTAATCGCAGAGAAGCTGTTCTGCGATTTATTGTAACAGGGGAATGGGAGGTTGTTGATTGCTTGAACCCCCCTCTCCCCTCTATTATTGCTGCTTGCAATAAATAGTCTTGTATTGCCTTTTATATCTAATCGTTACTTCTAATCTAGTTTAAAGTTGACTGGCTCCGATATTTCTTGTGCTGAATGTAATATGCCTGCTGTCCGCATGCTGTCGCCACGCTGCACTAATGGCAGGGAGTTGCTGTCCGTGCAGTGAATAACTGGGCCGCAGGTAGACAAGGCTTTTGTGGTTAATTAATTAATCAATCCTCCTAAAAGCTGCCCTCTATTAAAGGTAAATTCAGTTGAATTACTCGTCTGTGGGCAAACGTGAGCTCAGAGAACAAGAGGATTACTGTCGAACCACGACGACGAAATGTCCTCGTGTTTGCTAAAGAATCAGTGATTTGGAAAACAAGATGTGCACATGCATGCTCTCCAGTGGGGAGGCGGGGGGTGTGCAACAAGCCAACAGCTTGTGCGCCAAGGACCGCCCACCTCCGCTCGATCATGATTGGAGGAATGGCCTCCCCCCTCTCGTCCTGATTGGATGAAGGCTTTCTCAACCACCATTAAAAACGAAACCAAAACATGGGCTCACATGAGGGACAGGGATGAACTCCTTATATGGTCAGAACACTATAGTAGGGAGGATTATCCCTGATATCGAAAGAAGTGTTTTTTTTTTAACCCTTTATAGGCTGCTGACGCATCGGACGTAATGGTCATTGCTTGCTAGTGATTTGCGTATTTTTTATTTATCAAGTTATCAAGTTCAAGTTCAAGAGGTTTATTGGCGTATTAAAGCAGGTTGAAATCAGACAGCTTGAAATTCAAACAGTTGAAATGAAATTTGTCTTGCTCATATGGGGAGGGGGTGCCCAGGTTGTACTGTTATTCCCATTCACATAGCGGTTGTAAGTTATTCCCATTCAAATAGCACCAGAACCTCCACATTGGGCATCAGTATTGCTCTTGAGCCTACCTGGGCATTATGCGGCCCGGGGGCCAAATGCGGCCCTTTGGCTGACTCTGACCGGCCCGGGGACCACCAGTGGTCCTTGAGAGAGTTCCAGGTTAAATATGGAAAGTTGGTTAACCAGATGTAACTCTTTGAGAGTGTATAAATGAAACCAAATGGACCCTTGCGGGTCCATTTGGTTTCATTTTTACACTCTCAAGAGTTAAAATATTCATCATCTGAATTAGCTCAAAGTCTACAAAGTCTATTCAATCAGAGAATGTAAGAGAATGGTCATTTTTGTTATCCTGTTTTTGTTTCCCAAATCCAGCCTGGAATTGTGGACAAAAACATAAGAAATCTTGAAGAAAGTTTTGGGATCTGTGGGGCTAAAATGTGTGGTGGTCCGTGGCTCAAATACTGAATAAATAGTGGGCCCTGGTGTCAAAATGGTTGGTCTTACTCTTACTTTTATCTTGAAATTAAATTAATATTACACAGACTTTAGTTCAGCCTTTAGTCGTGGCCCTCCACAATATTTTATGTATCTCATTTGGCCCCTTGGGAAAAATAATTGCCCACTACTGCTCTTGAGTATAGGCCAGGGCCTATATAACTATAGCCAATAGGAGTCAGTAGATCGCCAGAACTGAGAGAGAAACAGTAGAACAAGACTTTCTGGTTCATGTGCCACCAGGTCATAGGATCCAGCATCGTCCTCATCATAGCATGCTAGTAGGGAGCGATCGGTGCGATCATGGTTATTATCATAAATAAGTCAAATCAAGCCATATTTCCGCCAGTGATTGTTGGATTATGATCAGAGATGGACATACAGGCCACGCGCGTGCACGCACAAGCGTGCACCCGGCGGTTTTGGTCACTTGCGCTATGTGCAAGTTGGCACTCTACTGAATGCATATCTACAGTAGTTACAACGTACAGTGCATTATACAACGCAAGTTAAAACTCCATTTGAACCGTGATAGATTCATCAAAAACACCCAACCTTTTTTTCTGCTGACTCTGGTGTCCTCCTAATAGGTGAGGGAGGTGTGGAATTTAATTTACTGTTTTCATTTATTTTTAAAATTGTTTTGGAACAATTGTAGCAGCCTCACTCCCCATCTGCTCCACACCGGCGGTGAGCAAGGAAGAATAAAACAATATCTTAAAAATAAATTGACAAAGCGCAGCCCCCCTCAAGTATTAAGAGGACAATATCAGTCACCAGAAAAATATGTTTTTGTTTTTGATGAATCTATCATAGTAAAAATGGAGTTTGTATAGGCTAAAATGAACAGTATCTGAATACCGAAAGGAGTAAATTATAAACTGTCTTGGGTGTTGATGAGACTACTCAACAAAAATATAAACGCAACCCTTTTGTTTTTGCTCCCATTTTTCAGGGGATGGACTTAAAGACCTAAAAGGAATTCCAGATACACACTATTACCATTTGTTAGTTGTTAGTTCGAAATGGTAATAATGTGGTAATAATGTGTTATTACCATTTTGACAGTGTGTGCCAGTTCCCACTAAGTTTTTATGTCCATATCACTACACCAAAAAGTAGTTCCATGTGATAGGGGGGTCAAAAATGAACGAAGGAGGTCCTAATATTTTATAAATAATTCAACAATACAAATTATGTTAGTTTTGTGGAGTCATTTACTTTTACTATGTGGCCCCAGGGACCCCCAAAAAAGGACCAGTAGGACACAGTATCCACCAAAACCAGAGCAGAACTCCCACCACGGAACTCTGGACAACAATTAATACAGTTGACACCACTATATTAATGGGCAATATTTCATACAAATTAAAGAGGAATTCCACCCATTTTCAACATTTTTTCTGAGAGCGTACAAATGCAACCAAATTTCCATTTGTACGCTCTCAGAAAAAGAAGCGTCTAAGAAATCCATTAACATGGTGAAAATACATCTTGATGACGTCATCAAGATGTTTCACCATGTTAGTGGTTTTCTTCAGACCTCCATTTCTTGGGAACACAGAATGGGGGAAGTTTTTTTTTTATCATGTCCACCCAACACCTCGAAGGTACATCAACATCGACATCAGTGGCGTGCACAGAGAGTTTCAAGGGCAGGTGCTCTTGAGTTTTGGGGGGTTAAAAACGCATAGAAAACAGCATTTCAGCATCTTTTTGCTCTTTTAAAAAGGGCATGTTGGTCCATAGAAGGGCCACTAGGGGTGCTCAAACCCCCCTTGACGTCTATGTATGCACGCCTATGATCGACATATTAGAATGTTGAAAATGGGTGCACTTCCTCTTTAAGTTCCAAAAATCCAAACTATCCCTTTAAGCTCATGTAGGATTTGTGATGACTTTGTTTGAATGTTTTGATGGATTGTTATGTTGTTTGTTCTTGCTTAGCAGTAAATCTCTTTGGATTAAGTGTGGCTGTTAAATGCCCAAATTGAATGTGAACGAACAGCCATTATAATAATAGTAAAATGTGTCCAGAAGGCACGAGTGATTCATGAGTGATTCAAAAACAAGCAGGACATGTGAGTCAAAGACTAATAGAGACGTAGGCAAGAAGGATATGAATAGTAATAGACAGATGGCGTTATATACAAATGCTGGACGCACGTATACAGGTCTGTGCATGACGAGACAAAAAGAACATCTTAACGCCCTGTTTAAATGTCAATCTAACAGCTGAACAGTTTATCGTCACAATCACGCAGATTTGTTGTTTGTTCACGTTTTTGTTGTTGTTGTTGTTATTCCCGTAGGAAAAAAAAGTTTTCATGATTTGTTGGCAACAACAAAGTTCTGTCTGCAGGGAAACAGCTGCAGCATTAGAAGTAGAAGCAACATAGAGGGGAAAAATCCCCAACATATAGAGCTGCGCAGTGACGTCACCGCCCCTGTTCCGGAAGTCTTTTCCCAATTCATTTTTCTCATAGACGAAAATAATTTATATCAAGACGATTACGCCGCGGACAAAGCCAACACGAGTCGTGACGAATCATGATGACACACACAAACTTTTGGGACAATAAAATAATTTCTAAGATGAAAAACGAAACAAAAAGTCTTGTATCATGCCGTTTTCTACTTCTTCCCAATTATATATTATATGACGATATTGTGTTTGTTGTCATGATTTGTCACGACCTGAGTTGGCTTTGGCTGCGGCATAATCGTCTTGATATAAATTATTTTCGAAAAGTCTATGAGAAAAATGAATGGGGAAAAGACTTCCGGAACAGGGGCGGTGACGTCACTGCGCAGCTCTATAGGAATAGGCCTATATAGTATCTACAGTATTTTGATTTTTTTTTTTTTTTTGCTAAAAAGTTGCCTCTACTACCTTTAAATGTCTACCTTCTTAAATGTACCTTTTTAAATGTTTTTAAATGTACCTTTTTAAATGTTTTTAAATGTACCTTTTTAAATGTTTTTAAATGTACCTTTAAACCCTGTACACGTCATACAACAAACTATGTAGGACTCCAGTGGTTAAAAGTGATTAAGCACAGATATAGGATTATTTCCATGTATGCATGATAGCCTACTACTATGCATGTTACAGTAAGTATGAAACTGCATGGATGTGGGTCAATATATTGAACAACAGCCTGTAAATGAGTTAATTAATCTTGCCAGTGTTATCAAGCGAGTGTTGAATAAATTATAGCTCTGCCAGCGCTGCGCTCAGAGAGAATGACGATCCGAAGGTCGGTGGGGGCGGGGAGTAACTAATTACAATTAGTTCTACTTTGGCTTTTTGATTAAGCGTTGTACTCAACTACCATTGGAGAGGGTTACAGAGTGGTCCACGGTATGATCGATTTCATGGCTATACAACCAGGAGGACAGTGCGTTTAGGTTTTTACCATAATAATGCGATCCTCAAGAAAAGCTGCATGGCATGTTCATTTGATTTGAGTAAGAAAGAAAGAAAGAAAGAAAGAAAGAAAGAAAGAAAGAAAGAAAGAAAGAAAGAAAGAAAGAAAGAAAGAAAGAAAGAAAGAAAGAAAGAAAGAAAGAAAGAAAGAAAGAAAGAAAGAAAGAAATCCTGGCTTATTCCAAAGATAAGCCAGGATTTCAATAGTTCAGGAATGAACTAGATCATACCTGGGCATTATGCCGCCCGGGGGCCAAATGCGGCCCTTTGGTTGACTCTGACCGGCCCGTGAAAGGGTACTGTGGTTTTCAACCAGTGGTCCGGGGACCACCAGTGGTCCTTGAGAGAGTTCCAGTTAAATATGGAAAGTTGGTTAACCAGATTTCATTGACGCACTTCGGCTCAGAATAAGATTGACCATAGACCATTTATTGCAAAGCTTTTGCATGTTTGTATGGCGGCATGGCTCTTGCTCATGTGATATCAGACGATCTATGAACTGAGTCATAGGTCTGATATCACATTTGATATCTCCGATTACCTGCACACCTGAGGTACAGCTCTGATATCAACAACCCCCCCTGAGCAGAGCCAAGGTACAGTAAAATACAAGACATTAACACATGAGCACCATATCCAGTGCAGACTGACATGACACATTACATCATTATCCAAGATGCACGAACTACATGGATACAGAGAAAAAAAAAAATCATAGTCCACAGTAAACACGGATACCATAACAGAACTAGATACCACAATAGTTACAACCTTAAATCATGATTAATCAGAGACTCATGTACTCGGAACTGGTGCCACAGGGAGGAGGCCGGGGAGGTGGAGGAAATTTGAACACATATCTGATCAACAGGACAGAGTCAGCTTAGCAGGAAGAGAGAGAGGAGAGGGAGAGAGAAGAGACTGCTTATATAGAGCACATGATTGAATGTGGGTGTGACTGACTAGCTGACAGCCAATGACAGTGAGGGGAGTTGACATGGTGACAGCCAAAGAGAGTGAGGGGAGTTGACATGGAGAGACTGCAGATTTAAAGGAACAGAATGAATTACTGATTGAAAATAAGGGGAATTAAATAAACCTTCTGCCCTCCGGCCTCAATGAACTAACGCTTCGCTGGATTTCATTGACGCACTTCGGCTCAGAATAAGATTGACCATAGACCATTTATTGCAAAGCTTTTGCATGTTTGTATGGCGGCATGGCTCTTGCTCATGTGATATCAGACGATCTATGAACTGAGTCATAGGTCTGATATCACATTTGATATCTCCGATTACCTGCACACCTGAGGTACAGCTCTGATATCAACAACCCCCCAACACACGCTCACGGCAGTGAGCAACCAGGAGCCACAACTAACTTAGCTATATGGGAATGGAATGATAGTCAGTGAAAGCACCGCAGCGGCATGGTGCAATTTCATTTAAATCGAGGAACCCCATCATAATGACGGGGAAGGCACGACCACGTAACCTTGATTTAAACAAAACATTCTACATGAAATTAACCATGTGAATTTCCATTACAAACCACTTGGAGCAACCGGGACCTTCTCATCCATTGCCGATATTCTGCACAGCCGCGCCGAATGGATGAACCTGTGGCATGCAACAATGTGAATTTCGATCATAGATGGCCGCTGACCACGCCATGAAAGAAATATACTATACTAGTGGACTAACTATGTGTAATTCCTTCCACATGCAAGTCACTGGTTTCCAGGTAGTGACTTGACATGGAAGGAATATCCTATTTAGTGAGATGAACTAGCCGCCATACCAACTAGACGTGCCGGGGCACGCCAACACCAATCCCCCCAACCCGCGCTCCTGCAAGAATCAGATGACCATAGACCATTGTTGCAAGCTTTTGCATGATTGTATGGCGGCATGGCTCCGCACATGCGATATCAGACGATCTATGCACAGAGTCATAGGTCTGATATCGCATTTGATATCTCCGATTACCTGCACACCTGCGGTGCAGCTCTGATATCAACGACCCCCCAACACACGCTCACAGCAGTGAGCAACCTGGAGCCATGCAACGGGTGCGACTATATGAGAGTGGAGTGTTAGTCAGTTGAATGCACCGCATGATGCAATTTGATTTAAATCCCCGCATTAAGCGCGCGCAAAATGCGACCCCCGAGGAAGGCACGGCCCACGTAACCTTGATTTAAATAAAATATCCTACATGGATTTAGCTTATGTGAGCATTTCCGAAACATGCCATTAATGCAACCTGGCCCTCGCGTCCAAGACCGAATCTGTGCCGCAGTACCGATGAAAGACGCCTGGAAGCAATTAAGAGGGCTGATGCAACGGAAATATACTATAAAATGTGAATTAATTATGTGAATGAATTCCGATCATAAGGAAGTTAAGGAGCCACTGGAACCGGAGCAGTCAGATCCTGATATGAACGAAATATACTAACTGATTGAGCTAGCCATGTGTAATTCCCTCCCCTGCGCCATAGAAGGAATATCCTATTTAGTGGGACCGAACTAACCGCCATACCATCATGAAGCTTTTGACCGGGGCACATGAACGACAGTCCCCCCCCCCCCTCCAAGGGTGAACTAACCAGGAGTCTAGTAAACCAAGGAGTCAAACCACCATGGTACACCAAATCGTCTGAGAATGAAATATACCACCACAAATTATAATGCACATCGCTGATGATGTGCAACCACTACTGAATACAAGATAGTTAACAGAAATGCACAAGCTTTATGCGAAGACTCACATCCGCATTTAGCGGATACAACTCCAGCAGCAGATATCCAACACAGCTTCAGTGTAGATCCCTGGACACGGGACCCCGCTGAAGTTGCCGCACCGATCCAAGTGAGGACTGGGCTCGTCGCCTGGCAGCAGACCAAAACTTGAAATGGCTTGTTATGTAGGGATCCGTTCCGCCAGAGTGACACCGTCGTGCAGGACATGGGACATAGGAGAGACAGAAGAGAATGCGGCATCAGATCTTACAATGAATAAGATATCCCAATAGAATGTTCAGAACAACCGACGAGGCATGTTTAAGCAGCCTTGACACCCGGAATATGACAATGTGATCTACGAGAGGTTGACCCTCCACTTCCTACCCCATGGACAATTAAACTGCTTAGTCCCCCTGGCCTGATGAGAGAAGATTAAAACGTAGATCTTTAAGGCTACTCAAGATTTGAGTGTGAAGGAATATGGCGTAATCACGGTAACACCGGGAGAGGGTGGGGGGTAATGACATTTGGGCAAAATAAGGTTCAATCGAACGAGCCACCAGGACCCTTATAATCAAACAATGGCATTTAGGAGTAAAGTATGAGTGTAGGAGAGGACACTGAGCTCGAGGGATTGTGTCGTTGAGATAGTAAGACAATGTTGAATGTTGAAGTGATAAGATATCACTCGTGTGATTGCACAGTTCCAATCAGTGACAGACCATGACTCAGTAGACTTGACCAGATCGAGATTGATGCAGAAACAGTTGGATTAATGGATAACCTGCCTCTGGCTTCAGAAGTAGATCCAAGTGAACCACCAAGGTGCGCTTGAGCATGGTCAGCAATGATGGGGGACCGAGATCAGACGAAGTCCCGCAGCAGGAGAGGGCTTTGCAGTGACCACAGGAATCCACGCTGAACCACCATGGAGGGCTACGAGAAGAGCTTGCAACAACCGTGATGGGCAGAAGGACAACCACGCTGGATCACCATAGAGGGCAGAATCTCGATCATGAAACAGAAACAGAAACAGTAAGATTTCAAGCAGTGAGATCTTCAAAATGCCAATCTGAAGAGAATACAAGTTGATGAGGCACCTAGGAATCCACTCCCTCCCACTGAGCCAAGACAACGAACACCACACCAATGATTAATGTCATCCACTGCGCCATAAAAATGCACCCCACTGAAGCAACACCACAACAACAGTTTGACCCCCGAAACTAGACTATGTGATCTCCTTCCAGAATGCCCTGACTGAATAGTTAACTTCTAGATTAATTAATTTACCCAACCCCCAGAAATGTATGAACTTGATTCAGATCTTATGATTACAATGAAATGAAGCTTAGCCCCCGGAACAAACACCCTATAGTAAAACACATAAATACGGTATGTCGTACTGATCGTCATGGAAACACCTAGATCTGCAGTATAATTATGAGTCAAATTAGGACGACGCCTTCTTCTGAAACAGATTCAATGATCAACAAATCCAGAATAAAATGTCACCTTAGCAACATGATATAGATAGTAGCGTTGAGACTAGTGCCCCTATAAGTACAAACTGCAGTACCATCCAGAAGCCGTGAGAATTACTAATGCAGTGGGAGAGTTAGGACCATATAATATGAATAAGATGTCCCTATGCCACACAAATTGAAATGGTGGGCATAGTCATTTCCAGAGAGGAACGACAAGCCTCGACCACAAGGCAAATCATCCTAATGATTGGTCCACATAGGGTAAACTTTAGCTCCGACTGAGCATTGGGAGACAGCCATATATCCATATCATAGACTGGATATGTATACTTGAAATATGCTCCTTTTCCCATCTGAAGGACAAGTAGAGCATAAACAACTGGACAAGTGACACAAGAAAACAGTTTAAAAATAAATTCAAGGATGGTCTGAATTATACAGATTATATTTATAAGTAAAATAGTTATTTACAAATGAGGCCATTAGCCAACAGAGTTAGCATCTGGCTACTGCAAACACCATGTGGCCCTGAGCAGAGAGTTAGCATTTGGCTAAGCTACTCAAATAACACCATGTGAACAATGGCAGTCAGCAATTTATACTCAACACATGGTACAAGTTTGCAACACAACATGAATCTCAAAAATCCTAATCAAACGCATAAATATGGAGGACCGGCTGCCTGTACAGAAGGGAGCTTCCTATCATCTACCATAATAGGAACTTAGGAACAAACACCACCAGAACAAAAGTTTGCCCTGACTGAGTGTGACATTACAGATCCCCAGAAACACTTAGTATATGCTACTTGGTTCTGACCAATCAAAGACTGGGCCTGCATACATGTTCATTTTATTTCCCATGAAGGAACCTAACCAAAGAACTTATATCATCCCACCACACTTACACTAAGGCTACCTTCGCCTGCAATCCCATTGGCAAGTAAAATAAAACTTCACCCCTCCTAATGTGGTTAGTTGAGTTGCATAGACTACAGTACCCATGATGCATGAGAGACACTTCCTGGATTCCCCCACATGGCAAACAAACAATAGCCTGAAGATGCTAATGCTATCTAACCAGTTATTGATCAAATAATGTCAAAATCAATCACATATTTAGAACAAGTGCATCACCTGGCATATAAGGTCCTTGGAGAGAAACAGGAATCACTGATGGATGGGCAAACAATCCATGATGAGTAGCAAGATGACAAGTAAACCAGGATACATTATGGATTTAGGCAGCCAGACTCCCAACCAACAATTACTCATCAGAAAGACAACTCAGAAACCAATCCAATCCTACTGGTGAGTTACAAATGTGGTGAAGGATTAGCATGGAAGAGCACAGACCAACTGATGCAAATTTGAACACATATCTGATCAACAGGACAGAGTCAGCTTAGCAGGAAGAGAGAGAGGAGAGGGAGAGAGAAGAGACTGCTTATATAGAGCACATGATTGAATGTGGGTGTGACTGACTAGCTGACAGCCAATGACAGTGAGGGGAGTTGACATGGTGACAGCCAAAGAGAGTGAGGGGAGTTGACATGGAGAGACTGCAGATTTAAAGGAACAGAATGAATTACTGATTGAAAATAAGGGGAATTAAATAAACCTTCTGCCCTCCGTGCCTCAATGAACTAACGCTTCGCTGGATGTAACTCTTTGAGAGCGTAAAAATGGAACCTTGCGGGTCCATTTGGTTTCATGTTTACACTTATTAGCCTATTATTCTAAAAACACATCTATTGCAGGAAAAGAAAGAGTAGCCTGGAATCCAGCCTCCCTTACTCCCTTACTGTTGCCAACTACTGAATGTCACTTGGCAACTGAGTCTGGCCAGCACCTGCTTGACTCGAATTTCACTGATGGCACCTGTCGCGCAGTGCCGTTGTTTCTGATTAGAGGTGTTTTTTAGTTTTATTTACCTCTAAGGCTGAACAGAATGAATATAAAGTCACCACCAGTCTTATCAGTAGGCAGAGAGAGATCTCCAAAGGTCTGGCAACACAAGACAAGTGTGCAAGAGGTCAAGAAGACTAGGTTTGTCTTAAATGTGTTTTAAAAACAAACCAGAGTACCCTCACAAAAAAACATGCCGTAAAGTATACTCACTCAGCTGTGCCACTTTACTTTTTTATGTCTTACGTCTTATTTCTACCATATAATGTGTTCATAGAGTACATTCTAACGTGATGATTGAGTTTAAACTTGGTAATACACAATGGGATTAAAGACATTGGAATCACCTGGAATCAAGGTGTCTGTGTTTGTGGAAGACAAATTCAGAAATGGGATAAAAAAAAAACAGGTCAGCTTAATTTCTATTGCCTTTTATTGATGTGACAGTGGATATGTTTACAGGACAATTAAAAAATAAATAAATCATGGAGTTTTGATACGAAAATACACAAAAGTGATTTTTTTTTCACATTTGTGGGTAGGCATTGTCAGGTATGGCCATATAATGATCACAGATGTGGTCTAAAAAGTGTGAAAAACATGTTGTTGTTGTTCACTGGGTCTTTAAAGATTGAGTGCCATGATTTTTTCTACCCTAAAACATGATCATCAGGTATTAATGTTATATGAAAAGTAAGATCTTTTCCCAAAAAGTGTACAGTGTTTGTTAAACTGTCATTTTTATGATTCCACCCTACCAGTTCATTAAGTATGCCTGGTTTGCCTGGTGGGTGGTGATGGTGGAGATCCACCTGAACTGAAGCCACACCCACAGCTTTAGTTGCATGATAAAGGGGGAGGAGTTAGGGGAGGGGCTGAGCACATGATGTCACTATATTGAAGTTTTTTTCATTGGCACATTTGACTGGAAAGGTTCAGCCCTCAGGAAGAAACCCTAAATACAAAGAGAAGACATCATTGCACATAAAAAACACACCAAGGGGTCTATTTACATCCTGTCACCTCTTAAACATGTACAAAATTGGAAAAAATACAAAAATCACGGCACCCTCTCTTTAAGAGTACTTTTTCAATTGAACTTGAAGTACACATGGAATTCAACGTCTTGCTGGAGGCTTCATCCATAATGAGATGGATGGTCAGTTAAAGCCTGACCCAGATAGCAAAATACATTGATTGAACGTTGAATTTTGGTTATCTAACCAAAATCCAACGTTGAATCAATGCATTTTGCTATCTGGGGACGGACCGATTCATTCCACAGCTTGGAGGACTGTGTGCTTGGGTTATCTTCTGAATGCTCCAGAATCAGGCCTGGGACTGGGAGCTGCCTGCCTGTGTGCTTGCTGCCGGCTACCCTGGAGCATGGCCCAAAGGTTTGAGCCCCTTCTTGGCCATGCTATACAGGACGGTTCCTAATGAGAAGAGGGATAACTTCACAGAAAAGCACCAGTGCCCCGGATTGAGGCCTCCCTTCCCCACCAAAAAAAAAAATCAGGAGGTTCTCTTAATTCCTACTCTGCTCAGAAGAGCGTAGCCTATACTCTACAGTACGCTCCACGGAGACAGAACTGGCAGGAGAGGACAGGGCCGTTGTGGAGCACCATGAAGGAGGTGAAGGCCGTGAAGACGGCGGGGTGCGAACCGCAGGGAGAAACTCTAAAATAAGACACCACCATCGACTTTCCTTTGAAAACTTCACCCAGGAAAAAAATATGGGTGGAATGGAATGGGCGGGCTGGTGTGGGGGGTATCTTCATCAGGGGCGGATCTAGGCCTGGGTATGGGGGGGGCAATGCCCCCCTAAATACTCAGTCTGCCACCCCCCCCCCCCCGCCCCATACACGATGCCATGCAAAACAACGCAAGATATTTCAAATCAAAAGTGCTTCTATTTAAAATTACTACTGCTACTATCTACAATTTTGGCACCACTAAACCAACAGCATTTCATCATTGAAAACAGAAAACTCTCTAAATCAGACCTTTAGCTTCATGCATGCTGCGTGTCTGTGGCAACTTCAACAACTGATGTTATTATTGATGCTTTACTTGACTAATAAAAGTCCTGTAACCGAAAATGGTATGGGTGCGACTTCATCGCCCGTGGCGCGAAGCGCCACCCCCCATACCATTTTCTCTTGCCCCTCCAACATGTTCTCTTGCCCCCCCCCCAAATGGGACATGTTATATCCGCCCCTGATCTTCATCATCATGGCATCACTGTACCACTTGCAAACTGTGTCAATCAGTGGATTGTGCATAAATTGGACACTCAATCCGTCTACTGCCGAAGATCTTTGCCCATGGCTAGCCTCATCTCGCTAGCTGCTGCATCACGCCCATCACATGCAGAAAATAATGTGTACATACAGTATATGCTGCCAATATATGCATCATATATGTTGCATATATGCAATAATCAGTTTTCAATCACCTGCATCTCCTATGCTTCATCCCAGATGGTATTTTTTTGGTTGGTTAAAACAGCGTATATTCCGGCGTCATCTACCCCCCCCCCCCCCCCCCCCCCTCACACACACACACACAGTCTACATCAGGGTGGGCAATTATTTTTCCCAAGGGGCCGCATGAGATACATAAAATATTGTGGAGGGCCAAGACTAAAGGCTGAACTAAAGTCTGCGGAATATTAATTTAATTTCAAGACGAAAGTAAGAGTAAGACCAAACTTTTTTGATACCGGGGCCCACTATTTATTCAGTATTTGAGCCACAGAGGAACACCATTTGATGAAATTTTAGACCCACAGACGCCAAAACTAAAGATTTCTTTTGTTTTTGTTCACAATACCAGGCTGGATTTGGGAAACAAAACAGGCAAACATAGATCAAAAATGACCATTCTTTTATATTATCTGATAGATGTGTAGATTTTATGTAATTCAGATGAATATTTTAACTCTTGAGAGTGTAAAAATGAAACCAAATGGACCCGCAAGGGTCCATTTGGTTTCATTTTTACATTCTCAAAGAGTTACATCTGGTTAACCAACTCTCCATATTTAACTGGAACTCTCTCAAGGACCACTGGTGGTCCCCGGGCCGGTCAGAGTCAGCCAAAGGGCCGCATTTGGCCCCCGGGCCGCATAATGCCCAGGTATGCTCTACATGATCACCCACCAGAGTCCTCTCTGTTCTGAGTGAAATTGTTACTGCCTTATAGATCAAGGGTTTTCAACCTTTTTCATCCCGGGGCCCACCATTTATTCAACATTTGAGCCACGGACCACCATTTCAGGACATTTTAGCCCCACCGACCCCACAAACTAAAGATTTCCTTTGCTTCTGTCCATGACCATTAATCTTCTAGTTGTGTAGATTAGGAATAATTTCACATGAATATTTGAGAGTGTAAAAATGAGTTACTCAAGAGTTACATCTGGTTAACCAACTTAGCTGGGGACCACCTGGAACCCTCTCAAGGACCACTGGTGGTCCCTGGACCACCTGTTGAAAACCCCTGTGATAGATGGACCCCCCCCCCCCCCCCCCTGAAACCTTGCTCTTTGAATATGAGTTCAACATTAGAAAACACTGTCAGGGCCTTTTCACACGGAGATCTATAAAACGTGGTCCCCGATGGCCCCTCTTTGTGGAAGTATTAACGTTGAATGCCTTTGTGGACGTCCATCTATAAGGCAATAACATTTTCACTCAGAATAGACAGGACTCTGGTGGGTGATCATGTGTGTGTGTGTGTGTGTGTGTGTGTGTGTGTGTGTGTGTGTGTGTGTGTGTGTGTGTGTGTGTGTGTGTGTGTGTGTGTGTGTGTGTGTGTGTGTGTCAGGGGCGGCATGGGCATGGGGGGCAATGCCCACCTAAATACCCAGGCTGCCCCCCCCAAAACACGATGCCATGCAAAACAACCCATATATTATTATATTTCAAATTAAAGTGTTTATATTTAAAAAGATGTGAAACACTACTACTGCTACTAACTAACTACAGCTGTGTCACCACTAAACCAACAGCATTTCATCATTGAAAACAGAAAACTCTCTGAGTCAGACCTTTAGCTTTATGCATGCTGTGTGTCTGTTGCAACTTCAACAACAACTGATGTTATTATTGATGCTTATTGCCTAATGTAAGTCCTGTAACTGAAAATGGTATGGGTGCGTCTTCATCGCCCGTGGCGCGAAGCGGCACGGGCGATGAAGCCGCCCTCATGCCATTTTCTCTTGCCCCTCCAACATGTTCTCTTGCCCCCCCCCCAAATGGGACATGTTATATCCGCCCCTGGTGTGTGTGTGTGTGTGTGTGTGTGTGTGTGTGTGTGTGTGTGTGTGTGTGTGTGTGTGTGTGTGTGTGTGTGTGTCAGGGCAGATCTAGGCATGGGCATGGGGGGGCAATGCCCCCCTAAATACCCAGGCTGCCCCCCCCAAAACACGATGCCATGCAAAACAACCCATATATTATTATATTTCAAATTAAAGTGTTTATATTTAAAATGATGTGAAACACTACTACTGCTACTAACTAACTACAGCTGTGTCACCACTAAACCAACAGCATTTCATTATTGAAAACAGAAAACTCTCTGAGTCAGACCTTTAGCTTTATGCATGCTGCGTGTCTGTTGCAACTTCAACAACAACTGATGTTATTATTGATGCTTATTGCCTAATATAAGTCCTGTAACTGAAAATGGTATGGGGGCGGCTTCATCGCCCGTGACGCTTCGCGCCACGGGCGATGAAGCCGCCCTCATACCATTTTCTCTTGCCCCTCCAACATGTTCTCTTGCCCCCCCAAATGGGACATGTTATATCCGCCCCTGGTGTGTGTGTGTGTGTGTGTGTGTGTGTGTGTGTGTGTGTGTGTGTGTGTGTGTGTGGGAGGGGTGAAAACAAAGCACATTGATTGCTTCCGCGTTCCCACGTGGACGTTTTTTGTCGCGCGCAATTGTGTGTGATTTCTCTAAGCAGGTTTTGTCATCTTTGACCTATCCCCCACGCCGCTGATAAACTATGTTGGTGTTCCCCGTTCGGGGGGTCCTTAGTCTGCATGCCGTTGGTGAAATATGCGGCCGTGCCCCGTGGGGAGATAAGCTCTCTATTTAAATCACTCCTGCAAAAGCCCACCTTTTACAAAACACAAGCTTTTAACCCCCATAACACTTATCTACCGTATTTTCCGGACTATAAGCCACTACTTTTTTCACATGCTTTTGACCCTGCGGCTTATACAACGGTGCGGCCAATCTATGGATTTTTTACAGGTAACACAGTGGGTAGTCCCTGAGAGGGTTCCAGGTGGGCTCCGCAGACTAAATGATGGAAAGTTGGTTAACCAAATATAACTCTTTGAGAGCGTAAAAATGAAACCAAATGGACCCGCAAGGGTCCATTTGGTTTCTCAAGAGTTATGATATTCACCATCTAAATTATCACCACTTAATTAATAAGTCATAAGTCATGTTCCTTTTGGTCTAATTTTAATGTTTGCCTCTTTTGTTTGCAAAAATCCATCCTGGAATTGTGAATAAAACCAAAATAAATCTTTAGTTTTGGGGTCTGTGGGGTGAAGATGTTGTTAAATCGTGGTCTCTGGCTCGAATACTGAATAAATAGTGGGCCCTGGTATCAAAAAGGTTGAAAACCACTGCTCTAACATGAAGCTTATTGCCTGGTGCGGCATATAGTCAGGTGTGGCTTATACAAGGACAGATCAGTATTTTTCCTCAAATTTAGCTGGTGCGGCTTATATTCAGGTGCGCCTTATAATCCAGAAAATACGGTACACCTATTGTTATTGTTGTGTTGTTATGCCTTGTCTGCCATGCTGATGCCGTATAAGTCTGCTTAAAGTCCCCATTATTGTTATGTTGAGGCCGAGGGTTAGAGACAGGGTTGGTAATATCGGACCAATGAATGGAAGGACGAAACAATGGGAGGTCAAATCAATGGCAGGCTTCCTGGATCAATGGATCTTCCCGCATTCCGTGCATCGGCGTGATCGGTACTTCAGAAACTCTGCCCAGTGAAAAATCTATGTGCCATTAAATGATTTAATTTTTACTAGCATTATTTTTTGTCATTATTGTTTATGTTATGTTCGTTTGGTTCCATTTGTACGCTCTCAGAAGAAAAAAAAAAGAAGCGTCTAAAGAAATCCATTAACATGGTGAAAATACATCTTGATGATGTCACCAAGATGTTTCACTATGTTAGTGGTTTTCTTCAGACCTCCATTTCTTGGGAACACAGAATGGGGGAACTTTTTCATCATGTCCACCCAGCACCTCTAGGGTATACTAATGACATATTAAAATGTTGAAAATGGGTGGAGTTCCCCTTTAAAGTCCCAGTCCCCGTTGAAACAGTAACGGTCAGAATCTTGACAGACAGACAGACAGAGACAGACAGATAGAAAGACAGACTTGAACTTTATATTCGCCATGTCAGCTTTTCGAGCTACGGATATTGCCTTCCTCAGGTTATTGCGTCATTTAAATAGTCTCACTCCTCCCACCTCTCTCTCTCTCTCTCTCTCTCTCTCTCTCTCTCTCTCTCTCCTTCTCTCCATGCATGATGTGTCGAAACCGAGAAAAAAGAAAATCAAGAACTCTCTCCCAGCATGCTGTTAAAAAGCCTTCTACCAGACACATTATTTTAAAAAACAATGAAAAAACCCCTAGAAAGCCTTAGTGCTGTCCATCAGTTTGTTGTTGACATGCTGTGCACGTTATACCCACCACCAGTACTGGGTTATTGCACGTTGAATTCAAAAGCTCTGCCTTAATTTCCCAATCCCTTCTACCCCCCTCTCTCTCTGATGCAGCCCTGCATGATCTGACATTTCACACAACAGGAATCCATGCCTATTAAAACCCACAGTGATCTGCGCTGAGGAATATCTGAATAATGGGCATAATATAGTGGACACTGAACTTTAATGTAGTATAGCAGTGCTAGTGCATCCATTAGTTTTTATTACTCCTGCGCGGAGTGACGGCGAGATCATTGTCGACCTTGAGATCACAGTTAGTTAGTGGTAGTAGTAGTGTTTCAAATCATTCAATCATGCCTTGTACATACAGTACATCTGATAACAGATTCCTGCATGGCAGTAGTAGGTATACTATTCCAACAGGAGTTGAGGTGCAAAATAAAATGCTCATTTCACTTGCTAATAAAATAAGAAAAAATAAAATAAACACAAAAAAGAGAACCAACGTCTGAATTGTGATATTAACAAGTCACATCTAGATGGAAAAAAATAAATAAATAGTGAGTTATAAATGTGGAAATAGTATTCACAAGTCAGGCCCTTTTTTTTGTTTTACTCCGTGGCAGAAATGGCCTTCCATATATTACCCTAAAATCAATATACTTGAGCAGAACGCGGGAGCAGGAAAAGAGTGCTGCGAAAAAGGTTTTGAGTGACTATAAATAAAAGAACACTTCAAACTGAGTTTAGTGTGTGCTTAGGGTGACCAGATGTCCCACTTTGAAGTGGGACAGTCCCTCAATTCCAAGACTTTTCAAGTGTCGCACAAATTGAGACTGACTGTCCCACATTGTGACTGCTTGGGCATCAGGCATCAGTGTTCAAAATGTCCTAATACTTTGCAATCCCCTAATATTTGGCTTTCTTTTGCCTCTTTTTTCCGCTCTTAAATGTCATTTAACTCTCAAGAGTGTTAAAATTAAACCAAATGGGTCCATCTGGGATAGCCTATAAATCACGTATACTCCAGAGAGGCCACAGTGCATGTACTGTCGTATCAAAAATAGCTGATCACATATTTTTGCTATATTTGATTTGAAATCCTGAATTATTTTTGGAATATTGACATCAAGATGATCTCAAGATGATAATTTGCGAACCACATTTTGTCCCGTTTCCCCACTTGACTTCTGTCCCAGTTTGGATGTGGTCACCCTATGAGGCAGTGTGCTGTATTGAAAGTGCACAGTGAAAGAGCTCTGTGTTCATTTCTGCATTTGTAACTGAGGGTTTTACACACATGGAACCAGCTAGTAAAGACGCTAAGGGTCTGATAATTACAGGGTTCCACTTGCTCACTGTCTATGTTCACTCTGAACATAGACAGCTGTGCTGTGTGTGTGTGTGTGTGTGTGTGTGTGTGTGTGTGTGTGTGTGTGTGTGTGTGTGTGTGTGTGTGTGTGTGTGTGTGTGTGTGTGTGTGTGTGTGTGTGTGTGATAAGCTACTGCAGTCGACATACAATAGAAGCTATTGCAGTCAACATGCAATAGAAGCTACTGTAGTCGACAGAATAGAAGCTACTGCACTCAACATAGAATAAGCTACAGTCAACATAGAATAGAAGCTACTGCAGTCAACATAGAATAGAAGCTACTGCAGTCGACATAGAATATAAGCTACTGCAGTCGACATAGAATAGAAGCTACTGCAGTCACCATAGAATCGAAGCTACTGCAGTCGACATACAATAGAAGCTACTGCAGTCGACATACAATAGAAGCTACTGCAGTCAACATAGAATAAGCTACAGTCAACATAGAATAGAAGCTACTGCAGTCGACATAGAATAGAAGCTACTGCAGTCGACATAGAATATAAGCTACTGCAGTCGACATAGAATTGAAGCTACTGCAGTCACCATAGAATAGAAGCTACTGCAGTCGACATACAATAGAAGCTACTGCAGTCGACATACAATAGAAGCTACTGCAGTCGACATAGAATAGAAGCTACTGCAGTCAACATAGAATAAGCTACAGTCAACATAGAATAGAAGCTACTGCAGTCAACATAGAATAAGCTACAGTCAACATAGAATAGAAGCTACTGCAGTCAACATAGAATAAGCTACAGTCAACATAGAATAGAAGCTACTGCAGTCAACATAGAATAGAAGCTACTGCAGTCAACATAGAATAGAAGCTACTGCAGTCGACATAGAATAGAAGCTACTGCAGTCAACATAGACTGCAGGTGACCTGTACACAGGTACCAGAGCCGAGGTGATGACCCTCAGACTGGTAGAGTTTTGACATGCTGGCAGGGCTACATGTCTCGCCCCTCGCCCATCAGTGCAGGTGAGCAAGAACATGAAAATCCCAGTCCCATCGTTTGTTACCCAGTCAAAGAATATTCCCCTGGGACTCTATGCTAAACAACAACAGCACAGGGCTGAGTCAGGATGGATGCAGCCGTGAATTGAACTGAAAAATGCTGTATTCGTCGTGTTCGCTCGCCAAACACGACAAAGGCGCAGAACACGACAAAATGTAGATTTCATTCATAATCCATTCATTAGTGTGCGCGCATCGTTTGATAAAGATCCCGTGTATGCTTTTGTTTTGTCTTTTGTTTGATTTTTGGCAGATGTTTTGTTTTTTTTGGTTTTTTTTTTTGGTTTTTTATTTCCTTTTTTTTGGAAAAAGAAATAAAAGACGAAAAGAAAAAAGTAAACTCCATTGACCTGCACTGGCCTCAGATTCCCAGGAGCCTTTGCAAGCCCTTAAATTGGCTCCCAGTTGATGTCAGAATACAACAACTGAGACTCGTTATGGTCTGAAATACTTTAAAAGAACAATCGCCCAAAGTACTTCAAAGTTTACTTCCAGTATGTTAAAGGGGTACTCCACCCATTTTCAACATTTTAATATGTCATTAATTTACCTTGTGTGGACATGATGAAAACGTTCCCCCAATTCTGTATTTCCTAAAAATGGAGGTCTGAAAAAATCATTAACATGGTGAAATACATCTGATGTCATCATCAAGATGTATTTCCCCATGTTTTTCCTGAGAGGGTACAAATGGAACTAAATGGACCCGCTAGGGTCCATTTGGTTCACAAAATTTTCAGGAAAAATTTGAAAATGGGTGGAATTCCCCTTTAACCAGTCCCATAGTTTGAACACAGGAGCTAGTGTAGGTGATCTTAAACCACCAAACCGAAAAGAAAAGCTAATGTAGGCAAAAGCTCATTTAAATAATACAGGGGTGGAGGATTGGCACAAAATCCCAAGGGAAATTAAAATCTTTGAACAGTTTTAAAGATATACAGGAAAAACTGGTTGATGAGCAAGTTAGTATAGTGTTATTATTTATCTATTTATACCCCTGATGATCTGTCATTATTACTGTGTTTTCTAGAGATGTTTTTTTGCTATAGTTATTTGTTTTGGATCCCAATGGAATTAAGTATTCTGACTTGTATGTACTGTATCTGCTATCCTGATAATTACAGTATGTATTGCTCTTTTATGAATCGTGAATCAGATTAAATCAATCAATTAAACAATCAATCAATAAAGCCAGTCATAGGTCAATTTCCGATTACATCATAAAGTGTCATCCTTGTTGCCACCAAAGATACTCTATGGACAAAGATAGGCATACTCACATTGGCACCACTATAGGCGACATACAAAGCCTCTCCGAAGTAGTCCTGGTTTTCTCCTCACAGAGCGCCCTATTGTATGTCGCATTGCATATTATAAAGAGACTTCCTGACTAATCTAACAACAATCCTAACAAATCTTGCGAGATTTTGTAGGTGGGATAAAGAATAATTGTTAACAAAGTGAAATTTCTTCACTTTGTTAATTAAAAAAAAAATAAATAAATAAAAAAGTCCAATAGAAAAATCCTATCAGATTTTGGAACAAATCCTATTGGATTTCCTATAGGATTTTACAAGATCCTATAGGATTCTTATAGGAATCCTATAGGATCTTGTAAAATCCTATAGGAATCCTATAAGAAAATCCTATAGGATTTTCTTATAGGATTCCTATGAGAGTTTGGGGAAAGTCCTATAGGATTCTATTGGAATCTTATTGGATTCCTATTGGAAATATACTTTTGTAATAGGATTTGTTCCAAAATCTGATAGGACTTTTCTATTGGAATCCTATAGGATTTTTCGACTAGGGTTGTTTAGCTAATAGAAGCCATTTTACTAGGAGTAGATTGTAAATATTATAAGCCTTTTGATGATCAGGTCCAATATTTAGTTCAGTGTCCATGGAGTTAAGGAATGGATCATAAGTTGTGTTCACATTCATTATGTACCATTGCAAATGAATAGACTCCAACATTTTTCCGGTCTCCTAATATTGTACCCGCTCCCTTCTATCTAGTCAGGAAGCAACGTAAGTCTTGCCATTGGCCTGTTGATTGTCGCTGTCTCGATGTTGATGAAAAGCCGACATTTCTTAAAAGAAAAAAAAAGAAAAACGGCAAATATAAACCAAATGTCAGGTCTGGCAGTTCAGCGGGGAAAGCCAACGGGGTATTAGCAGGTTCCGCAGCGAAACTGTTAACAGTCCTAGACTATACAGTCTACAATATGACCTCTGCCTGACCACAATATAGCGAGGTTATCACCTTCGGTATTATATTAACAACCAGCCGCCTCTAATAAGAACAAGAGGGGGGGAAATGCCCTGAAAGAAGTAATTTACTTTAAATACATGATGGGCTCATGGGTCATTAGGGTCAAGTGAGGAAATAATTTGCCTGAAGGGCATGCTTAATGTGTGTAAATCTAAGCTCTTCTACCGTATCCAGCCTGGGCTTCTCTTCTCCCTGGCTGTATTATTATTATAGTATGATGTCCTGGATGCCAGTAGCAGTGTTGCCAACTGCCAAAATCCAAAATGCGTTATAGTGGCACTTCCAAAATGCACTAGAAATTAGCTCAAGTCTACTTGTAGCCCAAGTCTACTTGTGCAGACTTGGGCTAATTCGCACAATGAATATTTTAACTCTTGAGAGTTACTCTCAAAGAGTTACATCTGGTTAACCAACTGTCTATCATTTAGCCTGGAGGACCACTGGTTGAAAACCACTGCCATAGAGCTGCGCAGTGACGTCACCGCCCCTGTTCCGGAAGTCTTTTCCCCATTCATTTTTCTCATAGACTTTTCGAAAATAATTTATATCAAGACGATTACGCCGCGGCCAAAGCCAACTCAGGTCATGACAAATCATGACAACAAACACAATATCGTCATATAATACATAATTGGGAAGAAGTAGAAAACGGCATGATACAAGACTTTTTGTTTCGTTTTTCATCTTAGAAATTATTTTATTGTCCCAAAAGTTTGTGTGTGTCATCATGATTCGTCACGACTCGAGTTGGCTTTGTCCGCGGCATAATCGTCTTGATATAAATTATTTTCGAAAAGTCTATGACAAAAATGAATTGGGAAAAGACTTCCGGAACAGGGGCGGTGACGTCACTGCGCAGCTCTATAGGAGGAAAAAAATGGTAAAAAAAAAATAGGGTTTTATTTCTGGCGCCTGTCATTCAATTTCGCACCAACTCACAGGCGAAAAAGTATTAGATTTTCCACCAGTAGCTTTTCACTAATATTGGAGCTAGGGGGGGTCTGAAAAAAAAAAGCTAAATATAGCGACAAATGTGCCAAGTTGGCAACACTGGCCAGTAGGACTCCTGAATGTCTCAGTGTGTTTTTAAAGGACAGATGTTACAGTCTCACCATGTGTCACTGTGAGCTTGTAGATCAGCTATTCTCCTTTGTGCTGGTCTTCATAGACCCATCTCCACTTGTTTCTGTCGCAAACCTGGCAACACAGCACGAGAAGGAGGTGCATATGAACACACACACAAACGAAAAAGTTGTGCAAATAATACTAAACACCCACCAGGATGAACAAATGCATGGGATGGGTGGCCATCTTGCCACTAGTCGTAATTTGCAACTCTAGATCTTTTATTAAATAATGGGATGAATCTATCTAGATCATACCTGGGCATTATGGCCAAATGCGGCCCTTTGGCTGACTCTGACCGGCCCGTGAAAGGGTACTGTGGTTTTCAACCAGTGGTCCGGGGACCACCAGTGGTTCTTGAGAGAGTTCCAGTTAAATATGGAAAGTTGGTTAACCAGATGTAACTCTTTGAGAGATGTTTTAACTCTCAAGAGTTAAAACATCTAAATTAGCCAGGGAATGTAAAAAAAAAAAAAGTGGTAATTTTTATCTATGTTTGCCTGTTTTGCTTGTGAAATCCAGCCTGGTATTGTGGACAAAAGCAAAATAAATCTTTAGTTTAGGGGTCTGTGGGGCTAAAATGTCAAAATGTTGGTCCTCTGTGGCTCAAATTCTGAATTGGTGTCAAAATGGTTGGTCTTACTCTTACTTTTATCTTGAAATGAAATTAATATCACACAATATCACAGCCTTTAGTCTTGGCCCTACACAATATTTTATGTATCTCATTTGGCCCCTTGGGAAAAATAATTGCCCACCCCTGATCTAGATGAATCTCCATTGAAACCCTTCCATCCAGCTATATGGAAAGCTTGAATCATCCTCTTTCAATCTGCAAAGCGTTTGTTTGATAAAACTCCACCGTCAATAAATAAAAGTGCTAATAGTTCGGAAGCACTCGTGTGTATTAACGGGTCACGCTGCTGACTCCTGCATTGTGCGCAAATTCTGGTGGTACAACAGGGCCATTCAGTGACTAACGGTGAGCGCTTCTGTAACCCAGCCAACCTGGCAACCCGCTTACCTCTCACCAACCTGGCAACCCTAGCTTAGAGGGTCAAGATGGCCGAAATGTTTGTCCCCAGCACAGCAGCTCCTCTCCTCTCCACTCCCAAACTGGAGTACTTAAAAGGACAGAAAGAAGTTCATATACTGTATAACTATACAGTATCTGCTGTGGATTATTATGAAACAAGAAATTTGTTTCAAGCTTCAAGAATTCAAGCTTTTGGTTGCAACAGTTGGGTTGTATGGCACTCAGTGTTCTGTTTGGATGATTGGGCTGTAATGGGAAGTTGTTGTACCTTGTTAGCACAGCTAGTAGCACTTTAGCCATTAACTTACAAGGCTAGATGGGATGCTGCAGTGTGTGAATATGGTCCATTACCACTGCAGTAGCTATGAGGCTGGTGTTTGGTCACTCTCAGGAGCACCCAGCAGGAGTGGAAACAAGTAGTATATATCCTAGATATATGGAGGATGGAGATGACTAGTGGAGACAACCCTTCAAGGATGAACTACAGTCGCAGAGAAAGGAGGACAGGGCAGGATTCTATATCTCCGAGTTCCAAAAGTTTGACTCTGCAATGTCTGCATGCAGGCCACCACTTATATTCAGCAGAAGAAGTCAAGTGCTCAAGGTAAGAACATTTTCTTTTCTGTTTTTCTTTCCTGCTGCTGCTTTACTGTATGTGTTGTATAGAGTGTTGAGTGATTCATTCAAGCTGGTGTAGGCTAGATACATATAGGGTGACCAGATTTGACCTGTTCATTCGAGGGACAGGTAGTGGGTCAAAGACGAGACGCCCTTTTTTTTGGGTACGGACACATAAAAGTACCATGACATGAAGAGGATTACATTTTGGATACATCAGGTGAAAGTACATGGTCCACTTTGTAATGTCAGTAACTTTTGATGAAAAAAAGAATTAAGAGCATAGGTGAAATAAGCTCATAAAGTCCATATTTGTCATTCAGTGTAAGAGTACGAACTACAATTTCAATGAAACATGTTTAAATATTCATGTGAAAAAATAAACAAAGGTCTGTTTTAACTGTCCTGGCATAATTGTACAGGTGTTGGTCATGTTATATTAAAAGCACGTTGCAATACTCCTTTGTTTTGATATTCAAATCATTAGGGGACTTTTGTGCCCAATACTCAATTAATTACAGATCATTCAGTGTAATGAGATAAAGCTGGCCTTTTTAAACGACCAATCTAGTATATAGTCAGCTGAACACCTGTGCCATTGTTAGAAGAACTCCTGAAGACTTTGGAGGTGGTATCAGAAGGTGAGTTTCCCTCTCTGAAATATGTGATATATCCATGTTGTTATGATGTGGTACCAGTGGACACAAAATGAAATGTCATTCAGTGAAATGTCAAAAGTCACTTTTATAGTTGAAATTTAATGGAAACAAAAAACATGTCAATTTTAGGTTCAATGAAGACCTTAAACATAGCTGATTACTATGAAGTGCATTTCATTTATTTATTTTTATGTCATACACTATTTTTGCATTTTACTATATTACACCGAATGGTCACATCTTAGAAAATGGACTGAAAAGGAATGTTGTGTACGATTTCCTGAACAGAAAATATTAAACTTAAACAATAGACACTCTAAGCTACCCAAAAAAGTTAAAACATTTTGTAAGAGAATACTTTTATTTTTTTAGGCTTGGAAACGCTTATTCGTCTTTGACCCTAGTGCATGTGTGGGACAAGTGGGGAAAACGCGTTGCTGCAGCTGTTTCTCCGCAGACAGACACTTGCTTTGCCCTGCAGACGGTCCAGAACCTTATTGTTGTCAAATTATTTTCGTCACGCTCATGACAAGGCGGTACCAGTGCGTGGGCGGAGGGGGTTATTTTAACAGACTAAAAAACACATCGATAGATTTGAACACTGAACTTTGTCAGTCACAATGTGGGACGGACAGACAGACAGACAGACAGACAGACAGACAGACAGACAGACAGACAGACAGACAGACAGACAGACAGACAGGGGCTCAATTAGTGGGACCCAATGAATAGTCTTGGAAAAATGAGGGAATGTCCCATGCAAAGAGGGACATCTGGTCACCCTGCCGTTGCTGCTTACTGTATGCGTTGTATGCTGTGTCAGTGTGTATGCTAATGTGATTCAAGCTGTTGCACGACTTGGGAGCCATTAAATGGCTGGGTGGCAGACAGACATGTTTTGTGGCTCTGGAAGTGAATGCTGATGATGAATCTACACAGTATGGAGTGCGTGTTGTGTTGTTTGTGATGTTGATGGTGGTGAGTGAGCTGTTTAGCCACTTCTATACAGCAACTGGAACTGTTACTATGCTTTTCTCGAGTCTCGGAGGGACTTGAAATGTACTCATTTTCATTCGCGGTGACCTGCGCCGGCACCAAGTCCCCGTGCCGGCACCGAATCCCCCACAAAGCCAAAGTATAGTTGTAACTCATAACTGTGCGAAATTCCATGGAGCACTGATGCCGTATTAAATCTTTTTTTCAAAGATTTTCAATGGTACAACACGCTTTGTACCAGCCTCGACTATCTTTGTGGACACCGGCCCTTGAAGGTTAGGGTTTGGTTTAGTAGCGACCAGTGAAGAACGGCCGTGACTGATAGCGGCTGGTAGCGAAACGGCCGCCATTACTCCATCAATCCATCCATTTTCATCCTCTTATCCGAGATCGGGTCGCGGGGGCAACAGCTCCACCAGAGAGCTCCAGACTTCCCTGTCTCGAGCAACATTGGCGCCCTCCTCCTGGGGGATCCCGAGGCGATCCAAGGCCAGAGAGTCGATGTAATCCCTCCATCTGGTCCTTGGTCTGCCCGGGGTCTCCTCCCAGTGGGACGTGCCTCGAGGACCTCCCTAGGGACATGCTCGAGAGGCATCCTGACCAGATGCCCGAACCACCTCGGCTCTACTCCCGAGTCTCTCTCCCGAGTCTCTCTCTCGAGTGACTGAACTTCTCACCTCTCTACTATCAGTCGGACCTCATTTAACCACCTGGCCCGGTCGCGGCCGCAAAACGATTCCGCCGTCTCTCTCTAAAGAAGAGCGATGCACGCGCTCGTCCTCCGATGCAACACTTTTTTCTGCTCCGTCGTACAACGGTGTCATGTGCAAAGACAGCCTGTGAGCCGCCCCGCAGGCTCACAAGCGGCACGGCAACGCGTCGTCGTGTGATCTGGTGGCGGCGGCTGTCTTCGGCGAGTGACACGGCTGTCTCCCAGCCGACCGTAACGAGTCGAGGAGATTTGCATTTCTCATGATGCAAGCCGGCGCGCTGCGAGTGCAACTCACTCTCCACCACCCAACCACTACGCCAGCTCTCTCACTCCATTCACCTTACTCAGTGATTCTATGATCTGCTTGGTTAAAGGCCTCCTTTTATCAATCACGCGTGGAATTAACTACATTTTTCAAAGTCGTTCTCGAAGCACAAGCCGGAAAATGTGGACATCATCCATCACATTCGCATGTGCCTCGTGGGCTAAATATATAAAAAGAGAATCACTTATTTAAAAAAAAAAGAATCTGTACATTTCAGGGGGAGGCATGCACAGCATGCATAGTCCAATCAATTGAATTTGTTCTTCAGCCATTTTCTTTATTTTTCTTGTTGTTGTTTTTGATTTGGATTTGTGGCTTAACTGTGATCACACATCTACTTAATAACCCAATGGAAGAGAACAGGCTGCAGTGTGTGAGAGAAGACAACAGAGACAACAGCTTGAATTACAGCACACAACACAAAGACACACAAAACCACTAAAACAAGAAAGAGAGATTAGCCTTGCAATTCCAAAATAAATATTGGAAGTGAACTACAGGATGTCAAAATTACAGCTAAGGAGTTGACTCCTTAGCTGCCGTTTTGACAGCCTGTAGTAGCGCTCCCATTTGGTCCAGAGTGCCATTTATATGCATGAATTAACCCAACACCTGCCAATTGATTATTACTTTTAACCAGTCCACTCTTCACAGTCAGCTTGCAGCACTCTTCAGACACAGACAGACAGACATATTGCCATATACAGTATCTACACAAATGGCTCGTAGATAAAAAGGTAATGAAAAACATAAGGACAGCGTCTCTATTGTGTATCACAAAGCAGTGAGGTGGCAGCCAGACCGTCTATTTTCACACGATCCCGCAAAAAAACGGTGCTTTTAAGGTGACTCTCCGCTTCAAATCGAAAAACGTAATCAAGAGAATAATCACTTGGGAGGAAACATCAATAGTTAAAGGCCCGACTCTTGGTCCGATGGTCCGATCCCCTCCAGCGACCACCGCTGAATTATCTGCCAGCAGGGCATTGACACAGCCAACCTCCCCTCCATCCCTTCATCTCTGTGTTCTCCAGTAAAGATGCTGCAGTGGCCCACTTCCAGCACTATAGAGATACTGATGGCAGTCAGGCTGTGAGCGCATTACTGCGCAAAAAGTCTGCAGTCGCAGCCGCCATGTTTTGAATGGCTGTGGATGGGGAAATAAAAATGGCCGTTGAGTCCCGCAAAGACCTGCGTTCGGAGGACAATGGAACAGTTAAGCAGCCAGCTGCTCTTCACCGTGCGACCCACAGTCATCTAGTGGAAGACTTGCGACATTGAGGGGTCGGAAACTGAATGCACAAGCTGCTGTTCGTGCAGCCTGAATAGGGACAACGTGGAGTTGGAAATACATTACAGTGTTTTCAACAAGGGCGGCGCAAATAAGAGCTATTTTAGGCATGTGTGCAACATGTCAACTGTACTGTATTGTACAGTAACTAAAGATGTTGTAATATAGCTACAAAACGATCTAAAATAAAGGGATTTAAGATCATTAAAGCCGGGCTGTTGCCTGAGTTCAATGCATTTCTGTCTAGTTATTATAGTTCAATAGAGGTCTATGTGAAGCAGTAGCTCATTACACTTTTCCATGGAAGTGAACCGGAGTGTCGTAACTCTGTCTCACTTTGGCTCTGCTGTGCCTCTCCTCTTGGGAGCGCCCGAAGCCTCGGAAGTATTTTAAAGTGCCGCAATGAAGTGCGTCCAAACAAGGCACTTCACTCTTTAGTGTGCCCACACAGTCAGTCAGTCAGCGTGTCGCTGACTGAATGTTGAAGCTGGTGATGATGACAGAGATGGAGCAATAAAGTGCTCAGCAGATCAATAAAAAATAAAGCTGATTTCAGTCCAGGCCTTTGTGCTGTGCCTCTCTCTCCCTCTCTCTCCACCCTCTCTCTCTCTCTGTGCATGTGTGTGTGTGTGTGCGCGCGCGTGCTGTGCTGTGTGTGTGTGCTTTGTGCTATAACATCTTGTGCTCGACAGGGCCGTTTCAGCTTTCCTTTGGGTGTTTTTTTGCATATTAGATCCAGTTGGCGCGTGGCTTATGTTCAGATAGGAAAGCATCTGGAAGCAACGGTACCTCCAATGTCGGCTATTTGTTATCCTGTGTGTGTGTGTGTGCGTGTGTGTGTGTTGCAATTTAATATGCTTGCGGCCCGCACGCTGACACGGATATCGCTCCCCGTGCAATTATGGAGGTAATTTATGAGTACACTTTGCAGATTTGTCCTGTGTGTGTGTGTGTTGTGTAGTGTGTTGGTTGCTTGCGGTGGTGACACGGATATCGCTCCACCGTGTACTGGTAGTCCTCTGCAGGATAATGTGTGTTAGAGTTTTTGTTGTTGTGGCGGTGGTGCGTTTTTTTTATGTGAGTTTGGCATTCTGGCTGCGGTGTTACCTCTCTGATGAGGCATGATGCAGGTATAATTGTTTTTATGGATGTGTCGAGAGTTGGTGTGTGCGTGCGCGCGTGTGTGCGTGTGTGTGTGTGTGTGTGTGTGTGTGTGTGTGTGTGCGTGCGTGCGTGCGCGCGTGTGCGTGTGTGCAAGGTCTCCCTAAAAGAATGTTGTTGGTGTTTTGTGAGGGGAAAAATCACCAACCAGGTCTAGCGTTACAAACACTAACTAACCCCAAGGCCCACCCCCCCTTGATGCTGATTGGGGGAAGGCCCCTCGCATCCTGATTGGATGAAAGTCTTTTCTCCCAAAGCCCCAACTGAAATTAGGGCTTTAGGTGGGGGGTGGTCAGAGAGGAACTCCACAGTATTTGAACTAAGTGAAATCACTTACTATACTTTTTTTTTAATACATCTTTTCATTTTATTTATTTTACTAAAATGGGACTAAAGGGTTTTGGGTTCATGTTGACTAAAACTGAAGCATAGAAACTACTGAAATGTGAGTAAAATGATTGAATAATACAAAGACTGAGTAAATCTAAAAGAATGCCTGCCAAAACAATTGTGCTATATGGGTGTGCAATGCACACATGTACATGTACACATGTAGACATGCACGCTGTGCATGTGTATTGTGTGCCTGTGCTTGCCCATGCATGCCCGTGTGTGTGTGTGTACTTTTCTTTAATTAACAGGATCTGATAATGATCTGCATTGCAGGACAATGCATCTGCTCCATTGTGCCAGAGCATCATGTAGCCTAGACTGTAATATGATGAGTAACAGAATCTTGTGCGGAAACATTCAGCATGCAGCATGCAGCGCGCAGCGCGCTGCGGAACAGGGGCGGATTGGCCATCTGGAGTACAGGGAGTTTTCCCGGTGGCCTGCGCCACCTAGTGGCCTGGACAAGATCCAAAATGCACGACTAGTGGCACTTCCAAAATGCACTAGAACGTAGCTAGATGCTCGCCTGGAACATACAGATCAAAATGACCCTTAGTCTTCTAAATTCTCTAGTTGTGTAGACTAAGTTGGGCTAATTCACATGATGAATATTTTAACTCTTGAGGGTGTAAAAATGAAACCAAATGGACCCGCAAGGGTCCATTTGGTTTCATTTTTACGCGCTCTAAGAGTTACATCTGGTTAACCAGCTGCCCCCACCCAGGGTGGCCTGGCAAAGGTGGGAAAATATGTACCAATCCGCCCCTGCTGCGGAACGTGTCTGTGCACCAACCGTGCCAATGAAAGATTAGAGTCCTTTTCTGCTGTGAGGCCGTTATATATGTCCGCAAAACCCTTGACCTGCTGATCTTTTGCCGTTTCTGACCCCATTGCAAAGCACAGGTAAAATGTATGTCAAAATACAGGTCCTTCCCAATTGGAATAAGATATCAAGATTGGCATCGGTGTTGATGATAAGGTGACCAGTGGTGGCTGGTGACTTTTTCTTTAGGGGGGGCGCTATAAAAAAATCATAATAATAATAATGATGATAATAATGATGATAATATAATAATATCATCACATTCAATGGAAGCAAAACAATGAGTTGGTGTGAATGGATGCTGTCAGCCAATCTTTACCAGCTCTTTGAAAAGGTCCTGGGCCTCCTGGGTAGGCTACTGGTGTAGGATACTCTCTTCCTCTGTCCTTGGATTTTTGTGTGATGATTACATTTATCTGGTTCCAGCTCTTTAGTTTTAAAAAAATCCTGCAGTGTTTTGCTTTCAATTGGTGTTTTCTGCATTGCTTTATAGTTATCTTATAATATCTTTGTCTTGTTATGCCATTATCAAAATTAATTCAACTACTGTATATTCCTCCCTTTACCTGGCTCTGTGTCTCTTCATTCATGTCTGTGGTGGAGTTGTGTTCAACTCTATGTAAAACTGTGTTGTGTGCTGCCCTCAAGTGGTTTGGTCGCGCACATTTTGCGACCGGGATCGCTCCTACCGCTTGCATTGAAGTCAATAGGACCGCAATGCATTGCCCTTCAGTGCAGAGCTCAATGCCTAAAGACGAATGCGAACCAACACGTGAGACTCAGTAACCTATCAGCAACGTTGTACAACAACGTAAACAACTTTTGACATTTCATGGCAGTATATTACAACTTTTAATCACTTTGTGGTTAGAGTGGGCTTTAGTTACTTATATTATATACAATTTGCCATGATGGATTGCTTATTTAAAGAAAATGACAAGCTGCAGATTTCATTTCTCCATCATTCATGAGGTAGGCTATTGCATGGTGGTGCGGCGCACATGCGCCCCTATTCACCGGCCGCCACTGAAAGTGACTATTATCACACCACTCCACCAACCGACAAACCAACGCAGCAGGTTAATATATAGTGACTGCCTGATGAATGCGTTTCAAATATTGACGCAACATGTAGGCTGAAGCCTTTAGCTCATACCTGGGCATTATGTGGCCCGGGGGCCATGGACGGCGCCGGGGGGGGCTAGCAGGGGCTCTAGCCCCCCCTGCTGGAGGCTTAGCCCCCCCCTAAGCCCCCCCTGGCCAAAAACATGACTGTGATGAAAAATATTCAGGGAATAAATAAAATATATGGAAGACCAAACTGACTGACTTTCATGTAAATCATTGCTATAAAATCATGATACTTGTAATTTTTGTAATGATGTATAATACTGAAATAATCCATTTCTCAGAATTCTCACCACCTGTCATTTTCGCCCGCACGGTCACGTACGCAATACGCATTGCAATCCTCCAATCAACAGAGCGTCCGCCAAGTTCATAGTTCACGAACCTTTTGACTGTGTTTTTGGAGGGACAACTAACTCTGTTGCTGCACCGTTTGTTTTAAGTCCAGTACAATGGACCGGTTTGTTGTGTTCGGTAAAAAGCGACGCCTAAGAGCCGATTCAGTGGACGACTCGGCTGACGGTAGTCACGGTGGTGAAACAGCGGCCGGCGCCGCTCCCAATTCGCCCGAAGTGCCCGAAAATGAAGCCAGGGGAGCAGCGTGTGTTGTGGGGATGGTGCGACCAGGTAACCAGCCTTCTACTAGCGACAACTGCCCCAAAAATAGCTGATCTACAGGCTCCCACCGCGACACGCTATGAAGCATTGTGAGCTTGTAGATTTGCCATTTGTCCAAAAGTGCCCTCTTATGTGATTTCTGTCCCTGGACCCTAACACACTCTGCACGTCCCTGTATTTACATGTTCGCATTTGGCCGCCGCGCCTCACTGTGTGTGTGTATGTTCGCAGTGCTGCGACTCCTTCTGTGTGTCTGTGAGATCAAGTTAGAAGCTGTTTCTAGCCTGTGCGTCCCTTTATTTAGCCTACATGTTAATGTAAAGGCCGCCGTGCCTCACTATGTCTGTGCGTGAGTGCAGTGCTGCGACTACTTCTGTGTGTCTGTCTGTGAGATCAAGTATTGTAGATGTGTGTGTGTGTGTGTGTGTGTGTGTGTGTGTGTGTGTGTGTGTGTGTGTGTGTGTGTGTGTGTGTGTGTGTGTGTGTGTGTGTGTGTGTGTGTGTGTGTGTGTGTGTGTGTGTGTGTGTGTGTCCATTTACGTTCTGCAGATCTCTGAAACTGTGGTACATGTGTAACTGTCCCCTGAAGATCTAAAAGACTAAGAGTTCATTCATTCATTTTGGGGAAAAAAATTAGCCAGTGACAATGATTTGCTTTGTTGTGTAACATGAACATGTATTTTAGCATATAAACAGGACCATTGTATTTGCGTGTGTGTGTGTGTGTGTGTGTGTGTGTGTGTGTGTGTGTGTGTGTGTGTGTGTGTGTGTGTGTGTGTGTGTGTGTGTGTGTGTGTGTGTGTGTGTGTGTGTGTGTGTGTGTGTATATATATATATATTTCATTGTTTTGCCGAAATTCACTAGCCCCTGCTGAAAAAAACTCAGCCCCCCCATAGCCCCCCCATGCACAAATGTCTGGAGCCGTCCCTGCCGGGGGGCCAAATACGGCCCTTTGGCTGACTCTGACTGGCCTGTGAAAGGGTACTGTGGTTTTTAACCAGTGGTCCTTGAGAGAGTTCCAGTTAAATATGCAAAGTTGGTTAATCGGATGTAACTCTGGAGAGCGTAAAAATGAAACCAAATGGACCCTTGCGGGACCATCTGTTTTCATGTTTACACTCTCAAGAGTTATTCTTCATCTGAATTAAAAAAAAATAATGGTAATTTTTGATCTGTATGTTCGACTGGTTTGTTTGTGAAATTCAGCCTGGAATTGTGAACAAAAACAAAATACATCTTTAGTTTTGGGGTCTGTGGGGCTAAAATGTCATCAAATGGTGGTCCTCTGTGGCTCAAATACTGAATAAATAGAGGGCCCTGGTGTCAAAATGGTTGGTCTTGCTCTTACTTTTATCTTGAAATTAAATTAATATTACGCAGACTTTAGTTCAGCCTTTAGTCTCACAATATTTTATGTATCTCATTTGGCCCCTTGGGAAAAATAATAATTGCCCACCCCTGGTCTAAACCCTTTTGAATGACTTGCATTGTATGTATCGGTATGTGATATTTTACAACAGGGGTTTTCAACCAGTGGTCCGGGGACCACCAGTGGTCCTTGAGAGGGTTCCAGGTGGCCCTCAGCTAAGTTGGTTAAACATATGTAACTCTTGAGAACGTAAAAATGAAACCAAATGGACCCTTGCGGGTCCATTTGGTTTCATTTTTACACTCTCAAGAGTTAAAATTGATCATCTGAATTAGCCGTTTTGGAATGTATGTTTTGCTTGTTTTGTTTCCACAAATCCAGCCTGGAATTGTGGACAAGAGCAAAAATAAATCTTTAGATTTGGGGTCTGTGGGGGCTAAAATATCATCAAATGGTGGTCCGTGGCTCAAATCCTGAATAAATGGTGGTCCCTGGGATGAAAAAGGTTGAAAACCCCTGTTTTACAACAAAGCAAAACAAAACCACACAATACACAAAAAAATAGAGAAGAAGTGCCCCGCTCTCACACTACAAAACTAACCCCCAGTGAACCAACTGGGTGTACAACACAACACACACATCTGTAAATATGCTGTGCAATATAAAGGCCTTGATCTATATCTGTTGGAATGGAGGTAGTGTAATTTCCCACAGGGTGTTGCTTAATTGACACAATATCACATTTCCTTGCATTTCCCATGAGGATTTTACACACATGCAAGGAAATTCCACTTCTGAACGGCGGTGGCGGATGCATTTACGGCTCTCCTGGGCACCTGTAAACTATTTGGCAGCAGTAAATCCAGAAGGTAAAATGGTATACACTTGGAAAAAAAAAAACCACATGATTTACTACACGTTGGATCCCTTTTTACACAGCGAGAGTCTTTGGTGTTAATCCCACTCTGAAAGCGTCCCAAACTCCCAAGAGTTACACATGGATAATGGTAACACTGAGGATTTTATTGTGCACATAATTATGCATGACCTATCTTAAGGTAAACAAGTAATACCATAAATAGTATTAAATAGTATATAATATCTTATAAGCCTTTTTTGGTTTGTTTGATTATTAACAGCTTGTGACAAAACTGTGAATGCACAAACCAGTTAAGAATACTCTAATACAGTGGTTCTCAACCTTTTTCATGCCAGGACGCACTATTCAGTATTTGAGCCATGGACCACCATTTGATGATATTTTAGCCCCGCAGTGCTTTCACGCTTTTGTCCACAATTGGGAAAGAGAACTGGCCAAACTTTGGTCAAAATAACAATTATCCTCCATTTTCTAATTGTGTGGGCCCTTGAAATTTACGTAATTCAGATGTTTAAATATAATTTAACTCTCAAGAGTTACAGTAGATTGTGCAGGTAAAAAGGGAAAAGAGCAATGTACAAGAAGCGGGAAAAGGCGGAGGGTAGGGAGAATCATACTTTTTACACAGTCCAGTTTCAAATTTCATCCATCCGTAGGTGCCCCTTTGAGAGTGGCTTTGAAAGAGGATTTGCATGTCTTAATGACTGCTGGTAGAGCGTTCCACATTTTGATGGCATAGGAGCGAAAAGAATGTCCCTTTTTTGTGAGGATGTGGTTTGTTGAACTTGTGGAAGTATTCATTTGGACAGGTACATATTAGGATTTGCTGCAAGTGTATCATACTTTGATGTCAATTCTTGGAGATATACGATATATTTTAGGCATGGCTTCAAACCTCAAAGTGATGTTCAAGTGCAAATATTTAACATTTCTAATGGTCTGAGCCTCAATCACTCACTCTGATACAACCATTCTTGTCTTTTCTTTCTGGACTTTGAAAGCCTTTTAGCTGCAGTACCACAATCTCCTGAGGTGGTGGGGGCGCTGGTATGCAGATATTTGAGTTATCATTGTAGTAGTGATGCTAGATAAAACCAGGCTTGTTTCCATTCCATGCCAGCTTGGAAAATCAACAATGGTGGACATTATAACAAAGTGGAAATGAAAATGAAAATTTGGACCTGAAGACTGAAGGAGAGGAGGACATATACAAAGCAGGGTGCATTGATGACATCATCATGAGGACAAACTCAAACCAACTGTTCCTGAGAACAATTTACATTAAAGTCCCTGTATGATATGAAAGACTGATTGTTCAAACTTGGTTATTTGTGGGAATTAAAAAAGTTGAATTTCATGTCATTCCCTCTTCCATTTACGTAAAATGGGTGGATCTGAGATTGCAGTACGAATTCATAAAATATATATATATATTTTTTGCATCTGAGATTATTAAAGTTTTGTCAGAAAATATTGACATGCACACAGGGGGCATGGCATGGACATGGGGAGGGGGGTAGGGGGTGCCCCCCTAAATGCCCAGTCTGCCCCCACCAAACACAACGGCATGCTAAACAACCCACGATATTTCAAATTTAAAGGTAGGGGAAGTGATTTCACTTTTGTCAGATATCACCCCAAAAAAAATTTTTTTCTGTTAAAATGCTCTATTATAAGGTGTGGAAACCACATATGGAGTTTCCCCCTCCCACACGTTAGCAGAGGAGCTAATAAAAGTTCCCCAGGTCACCACAATTCTCCTCCAATCAGGAGAGAGCAGCAGGTTCACATAGTGTAGCTACTTTTGGGGGCCCCTAGTGCACCAGGCTGGTACTACACCATGAATTTCAAATCACTTCCCCTACCTTTAAGTGCTTATGTTTTAAATGATTTGAAACACTACTACTGCTACTAACTAACTACAGCTGTGTCACCACTAAACCGCATTTCATCATTGAAAACACAAAACTCTCTGAGTCAGACCTTTAGCTTTATGCATGCTGCGTGTCTGTTGCAACTTCAACAATAACTGATGTTATTACTTAGGCTGCCGGCGTTAACGCGTTAATCTCGCGTTAACTCAGCCGTGCGTTAACGGCGTCAAAAAAATTTACGCGAGATTAACGCACGGACCCCCCCCCCCCCCCCCCCCCCGCCACCCCCCCGCCGGCCGATTAACATTGTGGAGGACGAGGGTTGGCGTGAAATAATACGGATTGAATCAAACGACTGGACCTACGAACCACTGTAGAACCACTACTGTAGAACCACTACTGAGACGAACACAGCACACTATTTTGATGAGAACTGGGCACGTATGTCCCATGCATTAACGGAACAGAGAGGCACTTCGCCAAGTGCGCACATACAGCAGCAAGCGAAAGACAGACAGAGAGAGAGAGAGAGAGAGGGAGAGAGGGAGAGGGGGAGAGGGGGAGAGGGAGACGGAGACTGTTCCTCCTTTCGATAGAATACACTTGCATTGCAGTCAGAGCAGGGAAAGAGAGAGAGAGGTGGCCTGATGACTTACCCTTTCTCAAAGTGATCATCAAAAAGTATAATCCTTCAGTTTTGCTTGTAAATCCAATGCATAATCCCAGCAAAAACGTTGCAAGAATAGCCAGGCAGGAGCGATCCTAAAACGTACATCTATAATCACGACGGCATGGACAGAAGTAGGGTTGCCAACTTGGCGCATTTGTAAATATATTTAGTTTTTTTCCAGACTCCCCTAGTGCCAAAATTATTGAGAAACCCCTGGTGGAAAATCTAGTGCTTTTCAGCTGGTTGAAAACCACTGCTCTAGCTACTTCTAGTGCATTTTGGAAGTGCCACTAGTGCATTTTGGATTTTGGCAGTTGGCAACACAATTAAGCTTGTTAAACAGCTGTGCTGCCTCCTCCCCTCCAAACACAGCTCTCCTCTCCCACAGCCATAGCGTAGTGTGTGCTGGACATAGGGTATTTTTTATTACCTGGAGTATTGTTGGCACAAATATATAAGGTGTTTTTTGAAAAGGCTGATATACTGTAATGTAGCAAGGGGAAAACTATTTTTATTTTATTGCTAATTAACTAAAAATCACACCTGTGTGAAGTGATCATCTTACATCGACCAACATAGTTCTTCTTTTTTTAAGCAGTGTTTAAGGCAGGTGTTCTCAACCTGTTCGTTGTGACCCCTCAGTGGTCCTGAAATTATTTTGGGGGTCCCCAGTTTAAAAAAAAAAAAAAAAAAAAAAAAACATAAATTGTATATATTTTTGCTGATATCGGGAGTATATCGGGAAATTTGAAAATATGAAAATATGCGATTAATTTGCGATTAATCGAAGATTAACTATGGGCCATCATGCGATTAATCGCGATTAAATATTTTAATCGACTGGCAGCTCTAGTTATTACTTATTGTTGATGCTTAGTTGCCTAATAAAAAGTCCTGTAACCAAAAATGGTATGGGTGCGACTTCATCGATGGTATGCTATGGGGCGATGAAGTCACACCCATACCATCCCCCCCCCCCCCCCCCCCCCCCCCATTGGGAAATGTTACATCCGCCCCTGTTCTAGGCTGTCAAAAGCCAAACCGGCATGTTACAATGAATGGAACTATTAAGAATGATTGGATGTGCATAATATCCAATTATTCTCTTCAATTGGATCTTAAAATCTTTTACGGCCCACCTGCCCATAGAGTATATTATATGAAGTTTAAGATCCATCACATTTAGCATAATCTTCTTCTGCGTACTTTTTTTTCTAGTTAGTTCTAGTTGTTGCCGTTTGAAGAGAGGCACATTTTAATACAGCTCATGCCAAATGCATTTCACTGGAGGTCACGAGAGGGCAACAGCCCATTTAAAATGTGGTAAATTGAAAATAATGAGAACGAGAATATTATTATGGAGCAAAGTTGAAAACTTTGGCCTTGTGAATTCACTCACTTGTCATAATACTCTCGCCGAAACATAATTGAAATACCGCTGTAACAGTTCCGGTCAAAGATCATCTTCAGACGCCCACGCCGTCATCACAAGTATTTGGTATGTGCCCTAAAAAAAGCTCACATCAGATCACTTCTAATCAGAGGTGTTTTTTTTTGGGGGGGGGGGGGGGGATCTAGGCATGGGCATGGGAGGGCGCCCTAAATGCCCAGTCTGCCCCACCAAACATGATGGCATGCAAAACAACCCAAGATATTTCAAAGTGCCTATATTTAAAAAAAAAAAATGATTTGAAACACTACTACTGCTACTAACTAACTACAGCTGTGTCACCACTAAACCAGCAGCATTTCATCATTGAAAACAGAAAACTCTCCGAGTCAGACCTTTAGCTTTATGCATGCTGCGTGTCTGTTGCAACTTCAACAACAACTGATGTTATTATTGATGCTTAATTGCCTAATAAAAGTCCTGTAACTGAAAATGGTATGGGGGCGGCTTCATCTCCCGTGGCGCGAAATGACTTGGGCGATGAAGCCGCCCCCATACCATTTTCTCCTGCCCCCCAATTGGGATTATATCTGCCCATAGGGGGGGGGGGGGGGGGGGTAGAGCGCTCATGGCAACCTGAAGCACCGGTCCCGAAGCGTGGTGGTCCTAGAACAGTGCTTCTCAACCTTTTTCATATATACCAGGACCCACTATTTAATCAGAATTTGAGCCACGATTTGATGACATTTTAGCCCCACAGGCTTTGATTTTGTCCACAAGTCCAGGCTGAGTTTAATTTTTATGCTCTCAAAGAGTTACATCTGGTTAACCAACTTTCCATCATTTAGGCTGGGGACCACCTGGAATCCTGTCAGGGACCACTGGCGGTTGAAAACCCCTGTCCTAGAAGGCTCTGAGCTTGTGCTCCAGTTTGCGGTGGCTCTTCTACATATACTACTAGGGGTGTAACGATATAGCAAGCGTATTGAAATATCAATGGTAATTAAAGGTAGGGGAAGTGACTTTTGTCAGATATCACCCAAAAAATATTTTTTTCTGTTAAAATGCTCTATTATAAGGTGTGGAAACCATATATGGAGTTTCCCCCTCCCCCACGTTAGCAGAGGAGCTAATAAAAGTTCCCCAGGTGGTGGGTGAATTCTCCTCCAATCAGGATCGAGCAGCAGGTTCACATAGTGTAGCTATTCTTGGGCGCCCCTAGTGCACCAGGCTGGTACTACACCATGAATTTCAAATCACTTACCCTACCTTTAAAAAAAAATCGAAGTATATCAAAATGAAGACAGCGAATATTGAACCTTGTTGAACATTGTTTCAACTTGTATCGTATTGTCAAAGGACATAGTCGATTTGCACTGTAAATAATCTATTTAATCAAGTAATCAAGTAATTGAGCACTGTATTTGGCTATTTTAACTCCCGGACTGCCAAAGTCGTGCTCGTCGTTTTCTTACCGTGAAAAAAAAAACATCTATTAGTCTGAGCGCATCGTCTGATAAAGACGATATTTTTTTTTTGTCCCATTCGCACCCATTCAATCCAATGCATTCGAAAGCCTCTCCTGAGAATCACCTGAATCGCTGAATGTCGCGGGCGCATGGGTAGATCCACTGCCGGGCTAGACGTCACTTCCTGACTTTTGACCCGGAACTGTTTGCTCAGATCGTGAGAGGACAGGTTAGTCAAGACGTTAGTTAGTCAAGGTTGCATTTGTACACTCTCAGAAAAAAATATTGAAAATGGGTGGAATTCCCCTTTAAACATTATTTTATCAGCAAAAAAAAAAGTAGGTATGCAGGCTTTGTAAACTATTAATACTTCATCTGGTGCAGTATATTATGAACATACATCACAAACAAAACAGACCAATAAACTAAAACAAATATAAATATATACTGTACGTACAAACAAGGGAATGAAGAATGCACAGAGCGCTGCATTCCACCTCAGCCAAAACCCCAGACAATAAATGGTCTAATTCTGTAGGCTAGGCTCAGGCTACTGAAACAAATGCAGCTCTTTTTTTTTCTCTCCCTCCAATGTTCTTTTTTCCCTTTGCTTATTTATGGCATTCACGAGAAATCTGAGAAAAGTAGCTTAAGTGCTGTGGAATGTGATTATCAAGCGGTACAGTATGCGTGCATTTCAAACCCACATACTGGAGGTCAGCAGGTCAATCAACTATTCTAATTCACTCTTCTGTAAGTATCTATCCTTTAGTTCAGGGTCAAAGGTGGAAGCTGGGGCGGTTTGTGGGCAGATTTTTTTTGTCTCATTCCATACGTAACAACAACAACGCTGTTTCATGCAGGCCCATTAGTACTTGCATGAGCGGAGCGGGCCCAAGTAAAGTGATCGGTGCGTGGTGTTCAGTGGTCGGTGGTCGAGGTACCCCAGGGGTTGACACTAAGGTCTTCGAGGCACTTGCCCATCGGGCAAGTGCAAGTCAGGTTCTACTTGCCCTCAGGTCATGGTCACTTGCCCCCCAAAAATATATTGTACATTTTGCATTTAAGTTTACTTCCTACTTGGGTGCTTTAAACCAGGGGTTTTCAACAGGTGGTCCGGGGACCACCAGTGGTCCCTGAGAGGGTTCCAGGTGGTCCCCAGCTAAGTTGGTTAACCAGATGTAACTCTTGAGAGCGTAAAAATGAAACCAAATGGACCCTTGCGGGTTCATTTGGTTTCATTTTTACGCTCTCAAGAGTTAAAATTCATCATCTTAATTAGCCCATAGTGGTCACAGACCCAGTGGTCCCTGACCCCAGCAAAATGATAGTTTGGAACCAAATGGACCTGGGAGAGAGATAGGTAGAGATAGCTAGAAAGCAGGGAAAGACACAGAGGCAGAGTGCAATGACTGCCTTCAAGACAAATGTATCTTGTGTTGTGTTATAGTGCACTAAGTCGCACACTTGCCCAATCGGGCAACCAGGTAGCAGTCTTCACTTGCCCCACCTTTTTTTTTTTTTACTTGCCCCGGCAAGCGGCAAGTGTTGGTGTCGAGCCCTGTACCCCCGATTGAGCGGTTTAGGTGATGACGAAATGTGACGTAAGTAAAAGACATTTATAGCTCATTATGAAACTGCTGGAGGCAAAAAAACGCTGCCTCAACCCCCACGCAAACAAAGTAATCAAAGGAATCAAAGTAGAAACAACGTAGAGAGCTTTGAATCCATTATTGATTTTTGGCTAAAGAATTGCCTCTACAGTATTACCTTCCTCCCATTTTCAACCTTTTTTTCTGAGTGCGTACAAATGCACACACATGAACCCTAACGCGTTCATTTGTTCCATTGTTCCGTTCATTTGAAGTTTCATCTTGAAGTTTCACCGTGGTAGTGTTTTTTTTTCAGACCTCCATTTCTTGGGAACACAGAATGGGGGAACTTTTTTTTATTATGTTTACCAACACCTCGAACGTACATCAATGACATACAGTAGTAAAATGTTGAAAATGGGTGGAGTTCCCCTTTAAGCTTGCAGCGGAGCAAACTCCACAACAACTGTAATTTCAAGGCAAATACATTCACAAGGGGACGCAGTAGGGGGAAATACCTTTAGTATTTCTATAACATCGCTGCTAGCGGTGGTGGTGGTTGTTGTTGTTGTTGTAAATGGCCGCCGTGTTGGTAGTAAAATTGCAACGATAATTGCTGTGCTGCTGTCGAAAACCCTCCAAGACGTCCCCCGAGAGGCCAGACCACCTCTCCTCCTTACACACCCAGCACCAAGCTGTCTAAATGGGGTCTGCGTGTGCTATAGCCGGCCTGCGGTTTGCAACATGTTTTACAGTCATGTCACCCCCGAGGCACTTTACATGTTACAGTTTACTCCCAGCAGCGCCACGGGCACTCGGCACTCGGCAGGCAGCTCACGGTGCTGTTTTATTCATGCAGGTCGTCCAGGAGGTGGACAGTCTTGTGCAGAGGCGTTGAGTTTTGGCAGCATGTAGTCTGACTGTTAACACTTTTGCCGCTAGTATTTTTTTAATACTCAGGAAACTGTGCAGTACCCTTGCCAAAAAAAAAAACGCCTGGCCAAATCCCCCACTCGCCCCAAACTCTTCTCCCTCCTGGTCCCAAAACCAGGGGCGTTTTTTTTCCATTAGGCAGAGTAGACACTTGCTAATAAGCCCAGGCTAATAAGCCTCATATGGATAAATACAGTATATCATACCTGTCCTCTATAACTAGAATTGATTGAACATTTAAAACACATATACTGTAATGTATGTTCTTTAGTTTAAAAATAGTTCATATTTTTAGCCCTTGGGGGTGCCATTTTACTGTGCCCGTCATTTTCCCTAGAGCCCCCCTTAAGGGGCGCCATTTTGCTTAGAAATGCCACTACCCAAAACTATGGAACGCACTTCTCGTTACAATCGAAACCGCAAACTCACTCCCCATCTTCTGCCGCAGTCTAAAAACACACCTCTTCAGACTCTGTCTCAGCCCATAGCACTTGCAATACCAACCGAGTAGTTGCCATGTGTTGCTGTCCTTCAATGAATAGGAGAAATTAATTTTCATGGACTGTTTGTCAAGTATACCCATGTTTAGTGATGCTGTAACACAAATTATGCTAAGTGTGCTAGGGTTAAACGCTCGAGGTCGCTGTGACCTCCAAATGCGTGTACACAAAATTCCTTCAAAGTTTTCACTACATTCATAATATAACGGTGGTCTGACGGACGCGGATGTGAGTGGGAACTGGAAAATGGAGTCATTCGCCTTGCGCATCTTCCGAATCTGCCTTTTAGATTATTACGGTATAACTCGGCATGTTGAAAAGTTGATGTTTTGACCCTACGAGGATCGGGCACGGGGGGTCACTCGAATAGTTACAGGTCATCTTCATGGGAGTATGTAATGGCATTCTGCCCGTTTGAGATATAAGTGTGTGTGTGTGTGCGTGTGCGTGTGTTTAACTAGATGGCATGCGGGCCATGGGGGTCGTCATGCATTATCATGCATGGTGCATTATCAAAGCAGCTTGGTTCGTGGCAATCTGCCCGTTAGGTTCGGAGATATTTTACAGGCGAAGAGAGAAGTGACATTTTGATCTAAAAACAACAACACCAGAGGTCATCCTCTGCAGAGCATGCTGGGTGCTCAGTGAGAGTAATGGCACACTGCCCATTACATCTTTTTTTGTGAGATTATCTTACACACACTCTGTGCGTTTCGTCTCGTGTAATTCAGGGGCGGATCTAGGCATGGGCATGCGGGGGGGGGGGGGGGGGGGGGGGGGGGGGGGGGGGGGCCCAGTCTGCCAGTCTGCCAGTCTGCCCAGTCTGCCCCTGTCTGCCCCACCAAACACGATGGCAAGCAAAACAACCCAAAAACAGAAAACTCTCTGAGTCAGACCTTTAGCTTTATGCATGTTGCGTGTCTGTTGCAACTTCAACAACAACTGATGTTATTACTGATGCTTTACTTCAGGGGTTTTCAACCTTTTTCATCCCAGGGCCCATTTGAGCATTTGAGCCACAGACCACCAATTAATTAAGGATATTTTTAGACTCACAGACCCCAAAACTAAAGATTTCTTTTGCTTCTGTCCATGACCATTAATCTTCTAGTTGTGTAGACTTGGACTAATTCGCATGATTGATATTTTAACTCTTGGAGAGCGTAAAAATGAAACCAAATGGACCCGCAAGGGTCCATTTGGTTTCATTTTTACGTTCTCAAGAGTTACATTTGGTTAAACAACTTAGCTGGGGACCACCTGGAACCCTCTCAAGGACCACGGGTGGTCCCCGACCACCTGTTGAAAACCCCTGCTTTACTTGCCTAATAAAAGTCCTGTAACCGAAGCGGCACGGGCGATGAAGCCGCACCCATACCATTTTCTCCTGCCCCCCCAATTGGCAAATGTTCCATCCGCCCCTGTGAGTGGTGTTGCTGCTGTTATGGAGGAGGAAAGGCCAGCGTCGGGTCAGCCGCCAAAGTAGGCCATTACGTCCCCTGTGGTTCATCAAGGTTCAACACAGAACACCCCTGGGATTTAGAGCCGACACAGATATAGATATATAATGTGATGTTATGGAACAAAGAGAGGAAAGAGACACAAGATCCTCTTTTGTTGCACAATATAATGCAATATAAATGACTTAAAGGACAAAAATAAGAATAGACCACAAAGTGGTGCTTAAAGCGCTGGAGCCAGAGCCTGTTAGAAGATGAAAGCAGGCAATTGGTCTAGCTGACAGCCTCCGACACCCCCTGTAGACCCCCTTCATGACAGCAATGTTGAGCAATGATTCTAATTAAGGTTCCGTTCCACTTAGTAAGTATACGGCGTCGTTTTCCCAGCCAGACAAAACATGCAGTCGCCTGAAGCGATGTTTCTAAGGGGCAGCGGTGGCTCCTGTCTGAAGGGAGAGAGGGAGCAACCGCTTTGCAGGTTGTTCCAGGTTCCAACACTAGGCTCTACCTAGATATGTGTTAGATAAGGGGAAGTCCATCCATTTTCAACATTCTAATACAGAGGTTTTCAACCTTTTTGACACCAGGGACCACCACTTATTCAGCATTTGAGCCACGGACCACCATTTAATTACATTTTCACCCCAAAGACCTAAAACTAAAGAATTCTTTTGTTTTGTCCACAATTCCAGGCTGTATCTGGGAAACAAAACAATGTAAACTTCTTAATTAAGTGGTGCTAATTCAGATGATGAATATTTTAACTCTTGAGAGTGTGAAAATGAAACCAAATGGACCCGCAAGGGTCCATTTGGTTTCATTTTTACATTCTCAAGAGTTACATCTGGCTCACCAACTTTCCATCATTTAGCCTGGGGACCACCTGGAAACTTCTCAAGGACCACTGGTGGTCCCTGGACCACTGGTTAAAAACCACTGTTCTAATATGTCATTATTATACTGTACCCTAGAGTTGCAGGGTGGACAAGATACCCCCCACACACATTCTGTGTTCCCAAGAAATGGAGGTCTGAAGAAAACCGCTGACATGGTGAAACATCTTGATGACATCATCAAGATGTATTTTCACCATGTTAATGGATTTCTTTAGACGCTTATTTTTTTATGAGAGCGTACAAACGGAACAAATTGAACCCGTTAGGGTTCATTTGGTTGCATTTGTACGCTGTCAGAAAAAAAAAAAATGTTGGAAATGGGTGGAATTCCACTTTAAAGGGATATTTTACTCTCCCCAGTCTCATATGAACACCCCAGACAGTAGCTCATAAGTTACTCTATTCAGTATTTAGATATTTGGGCCAGGTCGGCCCAGGTCGGCCCTGGTCAGGGCTCCAGTGCAGGCACAAGGGAGCGACATCGCTACTCTCTTCCTACATATACTCTGGTCGCAACGCAGTGACCGATGCTCTCGATGAAGACAGTTTTTCCATGTGATGTCGTTGTGTGATGGACTTTTATTAGGCAAGTAAAGCATCAATAATAACATCAGTTGTTGTTGAAGTTGCAACAGTCATGCAGCATGCGTAAAGCTAAAGGTCTGACTCAGAGAGTTTTCTGTTTTCAATGATGAAATGCTGTCGGTTTAGTGGTGACACAGCTGTAGTTAGTTAGTAGCAGTAGTACTGTTTCAAATCATTTTAAGTATAAGCACTTCAATATTAAATATCTTGGGTTGTTTTGCATGCCATCATATTTGATGGGGCAGTCAGGGCATTTAGGGGGGCATTGCCCCCCATGCCTAGATCCGCCCCTGCAGAGCGCTGCCACTCGCTGGCTCCTGGCAGGTGTTAGAATGCACAACAAAAACAACACAGAATGTTTGCTTCAGTCGGCACTGCTGCTGCTGCTGCTGCTGCTGCCACCATCCCGTCTGCAGCCACGCCTGCAGCCTCTATCGAAAGAAGAGAAACGATAACTTTCTAGTTCAAAGCAAACTTTTAGTTTCAGCTCCTATAATTCAAGGTGTTTCTTGAGGAGATTTACAAAGACTGCAAACTACAAAGTGAGTTGAAATGAGCTGAGATGAGAGGGACTTTATTGTCCCCGCAGGGGAAATTGATCTGTTGGAGCGGCGTAATTTAAAAATATACCACAGGAAAAAACACATTCGGACACAAAATGGATAAAATCACAACAAAAAGACGTCAGTCATAACTATAGTCATTTTCAAACACGTTTCTTACTACGTCATTAACTCATTTTGGACTGAGGTCGATTCTTAATGTGCAAATAACATACATTCCTGAACAGGGGCGGATGTAACATTTCCCAATTGGGGGGGCAGGCGAAAATGGTATGCGGGTGGCTTCATCGTGATGACCCATACCATGCACCCATACCATTTTCTGTTACAGTACTTATATTAGTCAAGTAAAGCATCAACAATAACACCCATTGTTGTTGAAGTTGCAACAGACCCACAGCATGCATAAAGCTAAAGGTCTGACTCAGAGAGTTTTCTGTTTTCAATGATGAAATGCTGTTGGTTTAGTGGTGACACAGCTGTAGTTAGTTAGTAGTAGTGTTTCAAATCATTTTAAATATAAGCACTTTAATTTGAAATATCTTGGAAATGTGGGTTGTTTGCATGCCGTCATATTTGGTGGGGCAGACTGGGCATTTAGGGTGGCATTGCCCCCCCATGCCCATGCCTAGATCCGCCCCTGTTCCTGAAAATTGCTATTAATACTTTTTAAGGCTTGTTTCCATTCCATGCCAGGGTGGACATTGTAAACAAAGAGGAAATGCCAATTTGGAACTGAAGGAGGGGAGAATATGTAGTAGACATTTTTCATGATTGCGCATCTACAAGCTTATAGTGCAGCACTTGTAGATTCTGCTATTTTTCATTGTTACATGGCTTGAAGGTATGCTCCAATCAGAAGCCAGTGTTCTGGTCACATGAGCGGTTAGATATGTCACAACAACAGACCTCTCCACTCAACAGCAGACCTCCTTTCGTGGACGAACGTAGCCTGCACAATTGCAGGTGAATAACAGCAGGCTTGTTGTGTACTATTTCCGTCAATCATTAGTTATCTATTGATGTATTTGCCATGTAATAATAGTAATAATAATAGTTTCACCTCGGTTGTTAGGAAACAAATCACCGGTTCGTTGGGTGTTATCTGCTACATATACTGATAGCTAAAGCAGTGGTTTTCAAACTTTTTGATACCAGGGCCCACAAATTTATTCAGCATTTGAGCCACGGACCGCCATTTGAGGACATTTTAGCCTCACAGACCCCCAAAACTAAAGATGACAAAATGACCGTTAATCTCTTACATTCTCTAGTTGTGTAGACTTGGGGCTAATTCAGATGATGAATATTTTAACTCTTGAGAGCGTAAAAATGAAACCAAATGGACCCGCAAGGGTCCATTTGGTTTCATTTTTACTTCTCAAGAGTTACATCTGGTTAACCAACTTAGCTGGGGACCACCTGGAACCCTCTCAAGGACCACTGGTGGTCCCCGTACCACCGGTTGAAAACCTCCGAGCTAAAGTACAACATAATGTCTAAAACAACCAAGAGCTGTTTCCTGCCTAAATCAGTGCTCCGACCATTAAAAATAAAATCACCACTGCCCCCACAGTGAAGGCCTCAAAGCAGCATTAAATGCTTGATGTACAATAAATGTAAAACAAAACAAATAAAGCAACAAAAAAACGGGTTTGGTTTTGGGCCCGTGGAAGAGTGGCGTTGCCAAGTGGCACCAGTGAGCACGTCGTACAGAACTGTGACCATCTGGCTGGTTTAAATGCAGCTAAATCAGGCACATTATAATGTGAAATGTTTTGGAGATTGTTCCACTATACTGGTGTGAAGCGAGCAGCAAGGTGTCCACAATCCACATTTAACAGCATGCGGCCCTCCTCCACCAAACCGGCACATTTCTCTCTTTGCTTCTTTAGTTGACCAACCGGGGAGAGTATTGCTGAAAGAAAACGCCTAAAAAGACCCTTTGCCATTGGGAGACGGCTGTCAGGGAACCGTGGTCCTTGAGAGGGTTCCAGGTGGTCCCCAGCTAAACGAGGGACAGTTGGTAATCAATTGGACCCTTTTATAGATCTGTAACTCTTGAGATCGAAAAATGATACCAAATTTTACGCTCTCAAGAGTTAAGTTATATTTAACCCTTTGTGTGCTGAACGCATTTTGTTGTTCAATGCATTATGTTACACTATTGAAAAATATCAGATCTACAAGCTCATATCGCACCACCGAGTGGCGCGATATGAGCTTGTAGATCAGATTTTTTTTTTATTGTGAAAATGATGCGCACATCTAAGAATATATTCTATTTGACACCTGATTGTAAGTTTCTGACACTAGATTCTAGTTTCTGACTAGTTTCTAGTTTCTGATGCTATATTCTATTCTATAATCTGTTCCTGTGTCAGCGATGCTCAACATATTTCATTCCAAAGACCCCCAGAATTATCTATATTTGGCTGCAGACCCTCCCATCTGAAAACATGTTGTTGTAGGGATCCCCCTGAGAAGCAATGATTTTAGTTCAAAATATTTGCTTCCGAAAGAATATATTCAAATATTTGCGTCACAATTTCACGTTTTTTCAACAAATATCAGAGCTACAATGTCGAGCTTGTAACATAATGCTTTGAACACCACAACGCATTCAGTAAACGATTAAACATCTGAATTAGCTAATTTTCAGGAATGTGCACATTTAGAAAACGTAGAAGAATTGTTATTTTGAGCAACATTTTGCCAGTTTTCCCTTAAATTGTGGACACAAACTTGAAACTTGGGTCAGATAGACTGAACTCAACAAATAAATAGTGGGCCCTGGAATGAAAAATGTTGAAAAACCACTGGTATAGAGTGAAAAGAAGTGAAAAGAGGCAGTGAGAAGAGGGGAGAGGAAGAGTGGAGACGGCTCATTTGCATTCAGACAGGTCCCTCTTGCCTCTTACTGTCGTGGGCAGTCAAAAAGACGCTTGTCATATTTACACCTGCCTGGACTCTGGCCACTCTGACGCACATTCACACAGATGATGATGTGGACCGCCTCTCGCTCGCTCACTCACGCAGCTCACAGGCGCCAATGCAGCCACTGCCGTCAGTCAATAATTACACACGTCTCTCTCTGACACACATGTACGTATGTATGTGCCTGCACACATTTCTAACGAAAAAAAATGTCTGCCAATTTGTCACTCACCAGGGACGGATGTAACATTTCCCAATTGGGGGGGGGGGGGGGGGGCAGGAGAAAATGGTATGGGTGCGACTTCATGAAGTCGCACCCATACCATTTTCAGTTACAGGACTTTTATTAGGCAAGTAAAGCATCAATAATAACATCAGTTGTTGTTGAAGTTGCAACAGACATGCAGCATGCATAAAGCTAAAGGTCTGACTCAGAGAGTTTTCTGTTTTCAATGATGAAATGCTGTTGGTTTAGTGGTGACACAGCTGTAGTTAGTTAGTAGCCGTAGTGGTGTTTCAGATCATTTTAAATAGAAGCACTTTCATTTGAAATATCTTGGGTTGTTTTGCATGCCATCATGTTTGGTGGGGCTAGACAGGGCATTTAGGGGGGCATTGCCCCCTCCCCATACCTACAGTATGCCTAGATCCGCCCCTGTCACTCTCTCAGATAACATGGAGGCACATCTCCCCGGGTAATCACACGTGCACTATATGAACGCACACACGCACAGGCGCATGCACAGCCCACCACACACGCACGGAGGCACACACACATACAGAAATAAACACGGTCACTACGGTTACTCAGAAAATTGCGCACGTCGCTTCCACAAATGTGTGCGCGTATGTACGTATGCATGTGTGCGCACACGCACGCACGCACACACAAACACTAGCGTCAGTCAGGTAATTACATACAGTACATCTCTCTCGGATAATCACACACACACGTACTTATGTATATGTGACAGCACCTGGTACTTTGTGCCTCATGCAGGCCAGGATCAATTTTCTGTTTTTACAGATTATTAAAGTATACAATGTAAGCTTTCATATGATGCATCACTCAAGGACATTGGAGCATTTTGTAGGAGTCATGAGCATTTAAATCTGAGTGTCCCAAAATAGCAAAACTGAGAAAAAGCCATTTGACGTTTCAGAAATTTCCCTGACATTGGGAACAAAGCCGCAGATCTGATCACATATATGTGCGCACGTGCGCGCACTCACACACACTCACAACACACACACACACACACACACACACACACACACACACACACACACACACACACACACACACACACACACACGCATAGATGAATAAACAGGGCGGCAGTGACTCAGGGGTCGAGTCACCGGATATAGTAACCTGCACTAACCACAAAGTTGCCGTTTGAACCGGGGCTCCCCCAGAGTTGGTGCCGATGTGTCCCTGAGCAAGACACTTAATTACGTAATTAATTGCTCCTGATGTGCTGGTTGTGGTCTTGCATGGTTTCTCACTGCCGTGTGTTGTGTGTGTGTGTGTGTGTGTGTGTGTGTGTGTGTGTGTGTGTGTGTGTGTGTGTGTGTGTGTGTGTGTGTGTGTGTGTGGTGTGTGTGTGTGTGTGTGTGTGTGTGTGTGTGGGTCAATGTAAAGTGCCTTGGTTAAAAGCACTATATAAATTACACACACACACACACACACACACACACACACACACACACACACACACACACACACACACACACACACACACACACACACACACACACACACACAACTGTATGCGGAGCAGGGGCAGATGTAACATTTCCCAATTGAGGGGGCGGAGAAAATGGCATGGGGGCGGTGGATGAAGCCGCCCCCATACCGTTTTCGGTTACAGGACTTTTATTAGTCAAGTAAAGCATCAATAATAACATCAGTTGTTGTTGAAGTTGCAACAGACACGCAGCATGCGTAAAGCTAAAGGTCTGACTCCGAGAGTTTTCTGTTTTCGATGATGAAATGCTGTTGGTTTTAGTGGTGACACAGCTGTAGTTAGTTAGTAGCAGTAGTAGTAGTGTTTCACATCATTTTAAAGCACTTTAATTTGAAACATCTTGGGTTGTTTTGCATGCCATCATGTTTGGTGGGGCAGACTGGGCATTTAGGGAGGGCATTGCCCTCCCCCCATACCTATGCCTAGATCCGCCCCTGTCACTCACTCAGATAACATGTATAGGCACATCTCCCTGGGTAATCACACGTGCACTATATGGACGCACGCACATGCACGGCCCCCCAACATCACACGCACGGAGGCACACACACGTACAGAAATAAACACTACGGTCACTCGGAAAATGACGCTGTCTCTTTCACAATTTGTCACTCAATATACTCAATAATATAGACGCACATCTCACACATGCACTATACGCGCACACACACATGCGCACTATGGTGGTCCACCTATAGCAGGGTGGCCAACCGGCCACAGACTAAGAGCCACGTTTTTCACTGTGTTACTGCAAAGAGCC
>CM076976.1:762186-977673 GCA_039105355.1 Benthosema pterotum | reverse complement strand
ATAACATGTGAAATATAACTTGATAGAGCTACCATATGACTGATTCCATGACGTGAACGGAGTTTACGATGGAGTAACTCCGTCTATGCTCAGGGCCGATAATTATTTGGGCCGAGACTTCCTGTTACCGTCCTCAGTGACTTGGCTGTCCACGTAAGCACTAAGCATCCATGTGAATTCCACGTCATTCCATACATGTATTATTGGTCCAGTTTGGGCTCTGTAGACTGAGATCGATGGAGGCGGTAGCGACTGCCATCGTACTCCCCTTCGTTGGACCTCCTCATCCTCTGGCGGACTTTCAGCTGTTTCAGACGGTTCTTGTCCACCTGTCTCTTGGCCAGGAGGAAGGCGATGATTCCTGAAGGTAGACCTATCACCCTGTCAGAAATAAATACGGGCAAACATGTAAATAATGAACATTCCAGAGTTGCTTTAGGCTCATGTCAATTCCACCAATTTTCAAAATTTTCCTGAGAGGGTACAAATGTGAAACCAAATGGACCCCGCTAGGGTTCAATTGTGCCCCGCAGGAAAAAGGGACTGAAAGAAAAATCATTAACATGGTGAAATACAGTACTGTATTTCACCATGTTAATGATTTTTTCCAGACCTCTATTTTTTAGTAAATACAGAATTGGGGGAACTTTTTTTTATCATCACCACACAATATCTCTAAGGCAGGGGTTTTCAACAGGTGGTCCGGGGACCACCAGTGGTCCCTGAGTGGGTTCCAGGTGGTCCCCAGCTAAGTTGTTTAACCAAATGTAACTCTTGAGAACGTAAAAATGAAACCAAATGGACCCTGGCGGGGCCATTTCATTTTTATTACACTCTCAAGAGTTAAAATATCAATGCGAATTAGTCCTAATCTACACAACTAGAAGATTAATGGTCATGGACAGAAGCAAAGGAAATCTTTAGTTTTGGGGTCTGTGGGTCTAAAAATATCCTCAATTGGTGGTCCGTGGCTCAAATGCTGAATAAATGGTGGCCCTGGGATGAAAAAGGTAAAAACCCCTGCTCTAAGGTATATTAATGACATATTAAAATGTTGAAAATGGGTGGGAGTTCCCCTTTCATTAAAAAAAAAAGAACAACATCGCTGCTTACCAGGCGTAGCCAATCTTCGCCATGGGGTTCTTCCCCTTCTTCTTGGGGATGTACTCGGGACCCTCATCGTACTCTTCCTCCTCCACCTCCTCCTCCTTTGCCTTTCTGCCGTCGTTCTGCGCGTCTGTTGTCGTCTTCTGCGGTTCTATCCGGGCGTTTTGCGGCTGCTCTGTCTTGGCGCTGGCGGCGCTGGACAGCGTAGGTCCAGATGACAGGTGGAGTGGACAGTGACGCGCAGCCGAACACAGGGGAGACGCCGTGGGCAGCCGACATACTGGAGCGGTCCACAATGACCGGCACCACACCAGGTGGCGCACACCTGGCGGCGAAGGAGGAGAAACACGTGTTACAGGGGTTGACACTAAGGTCTCCGAGGCACTTGCCCATCGGGCAAGTGCAAGTCAGGTTCTACTTGCCCTCAGGCCATGGTCACTTGCCCCCCAGGTTCCAGGTGGTCCCCAGTTAAGTTGGTTTAACCAGATGTAACTCTTGAGAACGTAAAAATGAAACCAAATGGACCCTTGCGGGTCCATTTGGTTTCATTTTTACACTCTCAAAGTTAAAATGCATCATCTTAATTAGCCCATGAATCTTCTACACTGTAGAAGATTAATGGTCATTTTGATGTGTTCATTTGCCTGTTTTGTTTCCCAAATCCAGCCTGGAATTGTGGATAGCTAGAAAGCAGGGAAAGACACAGAGGCAGAGTGCAAATTTATCTAGTGTTGTGTTATAGTGCACTAAGTTGCACACTTGCCCGATCGGGCAACCAGGTAGCAGTCTTCACTTGCCCCACCATTTTTTTTACTTGCCCCGGGCAAGCGGGCAAGTGTTAGTGTCAAGCCCTGTGTTAGACTATTGTGTCTGCACTAGAGTTCTCACACTCTGCCCGAACCCGACCAGGACCAAACCCGAACAGGCCCGACCCGACATTTAGGGCCCAGTCGGGCCTAAAATCTATGCTAATCATTAGGGCCGACTAGGGCCTCGGGCCCCATGAAAAAATAATATATATTGAATGATTTTACTATAGTAAGAATAATAGTCATATTCTGTATTTACCTATTATGAAGATGGTGCTGATTCACATTTCATTTTTTATCGGTGGCGAATTCTCAAATGTTGCCCAAACCCGACAGTTTAGGGCCGGGTAGGGCCTAAAATCTATTCCATTTAGTCGGGCCGGGCCTAGGGCCTGAACTGTTAGGGCCCAGTTAGGGCCAGGCCTTAGTTTTCAGGCCTGTTGAGAACGGCCCAGTTGGGGCCAGGCCTTAATTTTCAGCCTTTGAGAACTTTAGTCTGCGCCATAAACCAGTGGTTTAGTTTTGAACTCTTACCGGTACATTATATGTTTGACAACTTTAGTTGTTTTTCAGTGAAGGATCATGTTTTAGGTGGTTATAAGAGAAAGTAAAAGATTGTTAATTGTTTTACATTCCTTGCTTTTGTTAGTTATAGTATATTCTATAGTTATAGTATAAAGCTAAAGAGTAGGGACAAAACCATCCTAAATACATATTTGAATGCTTTTTCCCATGGTAAAATCCTTAAAACTAAAGAAAGCAAGGAATGTAAAACAATTAACACTCATCTTTTACTTTCTCTAATAACAACCTAAAACATGAACCTTGGTTGGAAAAAAATAAAGTTGTCCTTTAAGCATTTGAGCTGAGCTATAGACCACTATTTGATGAGATTTCGCTTCTCAGATGCATAAACTAAAGAATATTTTATGGTTGGATAATGTTGTTTTGTCCACCATGCTATAGTGAATTACGGTACTGAAGTGATGTGAATTACTCTATGTGGTACTAGGAGACTGCAGGCAAACATTGATCAAAATGAAGACATTACACTTACACAATATCTAGTTATGTAGACTTGTAAGAACAAATATGCACTCACAACAACAGTGTGTGTGTGTGTGTGTGTGTGTGTGTGTGTGTGTGTGTGTGTGTGTGTGGTGTGTTGTGTGTGTGTGTGTGTGTGTGTGTGTGTGTGTAACTCACAGGTGTGTGCCAGGCACACATAAGCATGGGCCCTGTCACTTTCCTGTTTATGCGGTTTATGACGCTACATCTTCAGAATCTGCCTCAAAGCAAGGTTGAATTTGCATTTTCTTAATATAGTTTTTAGGCGTTCAACTCACGTCTAGCAGACACTCCTTCCAAGAATGTCTGATCTCTATAATTCCCAAAGTTTGGTTTCCGAATCATGTGGGCAGGTTTGGCTCAAGAGGAGCAACGGTCAAGCCGTGGCCATTCTACCCTTCATTTGAATCATATCTTTCTTTTTTTTTAATCACATCAAATGTCAACTCAACACTATAGTAAGCTATGGCTCACAATGCGTATTGTATCCTTAATAGACATTCCGCACACATCAAATCACAATAAAGTACATCTTAGAATCCCTCCCACATTTCTATTTTGTAAGTACTGCGACAACTAAATGTTAAAAACATTGTACCTTTCACCAAACCAGCCAGCCTCGTACAGGGCGCCGCCATCTTGGATTGTTGTTGACTGACTCTGAGCATGCGCAGTAGAGGACTGACTGAGCTTGCGCGGAAAACGAAAGCCTGATGATCAAGACATCTGGCGCCACCTACTGGACAATACTGCGAAACAGTTCTGTTTTCATCATTTTGTGAAAACATATGACTGTAATTATTTATATTCTAGTCTAGATCTGTTAGTGACATCCCATAAGGGGTCACACAGGGAGGGAATGCTTTGGAATGAAATGGACTTACATAATTGAAAATGAATTGAAATGGACTTACAGAATTGCAAGTCAAGTACACACAGCATCATAACTGATGGCAGCTTGTAGGTTTACAACGCAATTGAACTACAACAGATCTGACTGATGAAAACTGAATGGACACACTAGTTAAGCATTACACTTGTTCCCAATAGGGGTGGGTGTGGGGATTATATTTTTTCCTTTTTCTTCTTTATGCAGCCATCCATAGGCACCCTTTGAGAGCGTTTTTTGTAAGTAGTCACTGTTGTTTTGAACTTCATGTGCTGGTAGGTGTGTATAACTCGCGTCTTAAAAATGGTTGAAAATCACTGCTAAAGCCCCTCTTTGGCTTGGGGGTCATCGACATGAAAGTTCTTAGGAATCACCGAGTTAGATTATAATGTATAAAAGATAGACAGGCACAATAGTTAATAGTTAATAAAGATGTACTTTAATAAACCAATGAATACAGGAAGAGCATATCAAAGTACACACAGAGAGGCAAAAGTCAAAACCTGTACAATCCTGGTAATGGAACCCTCTCAGACAGAACAGAGAATACGCATTCACAAAATGCGCATTAACAGAACACCTGGTTAATTCTATAAAATAATTCAGGTACACGACCCGTCATGTAAAATAACTGAAATCGTTGAGAGAGGGGTGGTCCAGTCTCCAATACAGCTCTCCAAACCCACAAAACAGTCGGGTTACTTCACTGTACTCGATTCAAAACAGTTCCAAAAGTGTCAGACAAAAACTAACCCACATATTTGGACGAAATAAAAGCAGCATATTTACAAGTCACTGTGACTAAAACTAAATGTCTTTGTTTTATAAAAAAAAAATGCAAAGTGGGCCTTACGAGTGCGACCTCTAAATGGGAGAAAGGATGAATTCTAAAACAAGAACCAAGAAATATTTCTTTAAAAAAAAAAAATCTCAAAACGCCAAAACTATGTATTCCAATTGATACATAACAGCATTTAGATAAAAACAACATAAAGGGAGCAGTTATTACAAGACTTGTCTTGTATTCATTTGATGTTTATAAGGGCCTCGATGCGTCGGAAACCACTTCTGCAGGAGCGACGCTCAGCCGTTGACGTCAGCGTGTGACGAATCCTCTGCGGTTTTGTTTAAAAGTTCATATTCAATGACTTCTCCTACTCCAGGGAGAAGTTAGGGTTGACCACCAGGACCACCTCTTCTTCTGGAGTCTCTGTCTGAGTTCCCTTCAGCCCAGCCTGGGACAGTTCTATCAGAATGTGGTCCTATAGAGTGGAAGGGGGAAAAAAAAAACAGCAGTAGTTTGTTACTATGGAGCAACTTTAAAGAAAAAAAAAAAACATTTCCAGTTTTTCCATTTGGGCCTCGTCAGGAAAAATAATTGCCCACCCCTGCCTTAGCTATTGAAAATAAAATAGTTCTAGCAGCTTGTGGCACGCTCGTACGCGTGCCATTTCTGCAAAACCAGAAAAATGTGGGGCAAATCTTTAAATATATACTGTATATTTGTCTCCACCAGGCCGGAGGCATGGTGGAGAATATGTTTCACCCTCCGTCCGTGTGTCCGTCCGTCCGTCCGTCCGTTACCAGCTAATCTCCAGCGCCGTTTACCCGATCGATGCCAAAATTTGCACACACACTCCCTGGATGCCAACGATGAACCTCTGCTCTCAATTTTCCAGAGGGGCTTAATATAGCGCCACCAGGAGGCTGATTCTTGCATTATTTGGGAAAGATCTGTGTGTGCGTCCGTCTGTTAGCAGCTAATCTCCCAAACCGTTAACCCGATCGATGCCACAATTTGCACACACACTCCCTGGATGCCAACCATGAACCTCTGCCTCAGATTTTCAACAACGGCATGTTATAGCGCCATCAGGAGGCCGATTTTTTCATCTTTTTGCAAAAAATCTGTGCGTGTGTCTGTCTGTTAGCAGCTAATCTCCCAAACCGTTAATGTGATCGATGCCACAATTTACACACACACTCCCTGGATGCCAACCATGAACCTCTGATCCAAATTTTCCACAACGGCCTGTTATAGCGCCACCAGGAGGCCTATTCATGGCATCTTTTTACAAAAAAATGTGTGTGTGTCTGTCTGTTACCAGCTAATCTCCCAAACCATTAACCCGATCGACATCACAATTTGCGCACACACTCCCTGGATGCCAACCATGAACCTCTTCCCCAAATTTCCACAACCAATTGTTATAGCGCCACCAGGAGGCCATTTGTAAAGTTGATGAACACAGCAGGCAATTTACATAAAATCTTCAACACACTCTATAATACTAGGCTGAGAAAAATATTCCACTCTTTTCACAATGGCTTGTTATAGCGCCACCAACAGGTGAACATTTTGAAAAAAAACACATTTTTGGACAAAATGCCTCAAATCATCCAAATGCTGAAGTCATAATAATGGTACCTATTTTACATTGGCCTATTATACGCCACCAGGAGGCCACAACCTGGCCTGGTGGAGACCTGTGCCCAGAAGGGCACTTTTCTAGTCTTTCTATCTTTTCAGTGTGAACGTTTTTAAGGGGTCGCAGGAACGAAACGGTATTTACAGTCGGGGTGTCCGCAAAGGTTGAGAACCCACGGACTGACTTAAAGACATTTTTTTTGCTAAAAGTTCATGAATTTATCTGATCATTGTACTTCCAATGGATGCAGTTATATGAGTGGTTGATGTAACCCATAAGCAGTACCAGTCTGTGTCAGTGTACTCAGTGTGTGTGTGTACTCACATAGTGCACCAGTCTGTGGATGACCTTCTCTATCAGCGCCTTCTTGTTGACCAGCTCCTCCTCCGAGTCGATCTCAGACTCGATCTCCTTCAGGTACCAGTTCACCACGGCACTCTTCTTCAGGTCGCCCTCTTCCTCAGCTGCACGCACACACACATACACACACAACACACATCAAAATTCCGATTCACGTTTTGGTGTATAAAGGAATACATGAAGGCTCGGCCCAAGTAATACACGGACCAGCCAAAAGTTGCGACATTGAGGGACAAGAAAATTGAGCTCTCGTGAGGGCTGTTGGAGCCGGAAAGAGGGACATTTCCATTTGGTTTTCATTTGTACATTCAGAAAAGAAGGTCCTAAAAGAAACACCATTAACAATGTTGTGAAACACAACATTATGATAGAGCCGCCATTGGACTGATCCAATGGAATGAACAGAGTTTGCGACAGTGTAACTCTGTCTATACTCAGAGGTCCGAGCATTATTTGGGCCCAGCCTTTCTGTTACCGCATAAAGCATTATATTATACCCTAAGCCAGGGGTTTTCAACAGGTGGTCCGGGGACCACCAGTGGTCCTTGAGAGGGTTCCAGGTGGTCCCCAGCTAAGTTGTTTAACCAGATGTAACTCTTGAGAACGTAAAAATGAAACCAAATGGACCCGTGCGGGTCCATTTGGTTTCATTTTTACGCTCTCAAGAGTTAAAATATTCATCATGTGAATTAGTCCTAATCTACACAACTAGAAGATTAATGGTCATGGACAGAAGCAAAGGAAATCTCTAGTTTTGGGGGGTCTGTGGGGCTAAAAAGTCCTCAAATGGTGGTCCGTGGCTCAAATGCTGAATAAACTGGTGGGCCCTGGGATGAAAAAGGTTGAAAACCCCTGCCCTAAGCCCAGAAATAACAGGCCTTGACGATGTAAAAAAAAAAAAAGGGGTCTGAAAGCGTCCTGGAGGAGTATGAAGGGGAGCGTCTCACCGTCCTCTGCCTTGCGGAGGTGCAGCACCAGCAGGTTGGAGATGCGTCGGTACTCTGCGAACGACAGGCGTAGAGACGGTCTGGGCGGCTCGGTGCCGCTGTGGCCGTTGACGGGGGTGTCTGCGTGGCCGTTCACGCCGTCGGTGTGGCCGTTCACGCCGTTGGTGCCGTGGCCGTTCACGCCGTTGGTAACGTGTCCGTTTACTCCGTTCACCCCGTTGGGGACGGCGGGTTCTTAACGTTAAAAACAGAGAGATAGTTGCTGACGTTGATTACATTTTACCTTTAATGGACGCAATTAAACAACCACCAAATGCAACTACAGGACACAGTAATTGTACTGAGAATGGAAAAAAGAAAAATAATCCAACATGAAAAACCAATCACCAAAACAATGCAAGCACTTTTGCCACTGCTGTGTGCCGTCCATGTGTTTTATGGTTTTCAGATTTTAGAATCGTGTCTCTTTACACCCCTAGTTTTTAGTCCAGAAAGTTTAAGTTTTACACAGGTTTAGTATAGGGTGATTGGAAAATAAAAAATCCCCTTCACTCATAATGGACTTTTTTTTCCCTCTGGAACAAATCTCACACGTCTTACGAATGTTTAGAGAAGTATATTTAATAATGTGCACATTTCTCTCAGACTTTATTATTTTTTTAAAAGGTCATGATGAAATATGAAAGAAGAGTACCCCAAGTTGCCATGCATTGCTGTACTTCGATGTATTCTGATGAGAAGTATATTTTATTAAATACTTTACATCGGGTAACATATAGCCTTGTTTAGTCATTTGTACTGTACGTGTGTGTGTGTGTGTGTGTGTGTGTGTGTTGTGTGTGTGTGTGTGTGTGTGTGTGTGTGTGTGTGTGTGTGTGTGTGTGTGTGTGTGCGCGCCTACCATCCTCCTCCATCTCCGTCTCCATGTCCTCCTCTGCGTCCAGGTTGATGTCCGGCGTCTCCACCCTGATGATGGACTTGTTGAGCAGACGGAACGCTTCCTTCACGTGTTTGGGTTGAACCTGCGACCAGAAGGAGAGACAGAGACCATGGATGGTAGTGGATGCCGCCATTTCGGAAACTGCCCCTCCCCCTTCTTGAACTCCAAAAGTTAAGTTTTGAAGCACATTTAGGCAGTAGACCATGTCAGAGAACGCAACCTCACAGCACAGGGGGGAGTGGGCATTTTTGTTAGGCTACCATTAGCTCTGGTCCAGAGCTCCACTGCTTCTGAGTTTGACTTGCATTGGAGCTCTGTTGGTCTCCGTGCATTCGGCCATTACTGCACCCGACCAGCCTCTCTTCTCTACTGGATATATAAAGAACGTTTTACCTACTCACCAAAATAAACACGTCTTGTGTCATTAGAAAGCCTACTTACCTTAGTGGAAACACTCTGAGCCCCCCACCACACGGATAAAATGGACTTTTTGGCCAGAACGTGATCGTTTTTCAACGGAAAAACAACCAGGATTTGCGCCCTCTACCGATATTGCCAATAGAAAAGTTCCATAGGAAATATTTTTCCTTCAGTGAAAAACGATCGCGTTCTGGCCAAAAAGTCCATTTTATCCGTGTGGTGGGGGGCTCAGAGTGCTACCACTAAGGTAAGTAGGCTTTCTAATGACACAAGACGTGTTTATTTTGGTGAGTAGGTAAAACGTTCTTTATATATCCACTAGAGAAGAGAGGCTGGTCGGGTGCAGTAATGGCCGATTGAACGGAGACCAACAGAGCTCCAATGCAAGTCAGACTCAGAAGCAGTGGAGCTCTGGACCAGAGCTAGGCTACCATTATTTTTTTTAGATCTGTAACGCTTGAGAGTGAAATTGCCAATGATTAAGGTGGGTTAAGAAGTTTTTCCGAACTTACTGTATGTGTGCAGGTTTCCATGTAACTGCAGCTCATGTCAGTGGTTCTCCACGTACCTCGTCACAGCAGTGCATGCGGGCCATGCCCTCCGACAGGCGGATCATGCTCTCCAGCTGCCGCACCGTGATTCGCCACGACGACTTGGACACGCCCCCCGCGCCGTCGCGCTGCCGCAGGCGCTTGTACTGCTCCACGATGAACTCCTCCGACTCGCTGGAGATCTGTGGACAGAGACACACGGGGATCAACACCACCAGCAAAACACTGTGTGTCCAGATATTGAAATATTGTGTAAACCTTTTTCAAAAGTTGAATTTCACCATCTGATAAAATGCCCTTACAACCACTACAACAAAATGCATTTTCTGAAGTTAATTTTCTCAAAGTTCTTGTGTTTTCTCTGTGTCAGTGCATATTACTGGTGATTTTAGGGTGTTACAGTTAATATTCTACTCATTTAGAATATTTAGTTGCTTATATTCAGCGGTTTTCCACCATTTTCATACCAGGGCCCAATATTTATTCTGCATTTTAGCCACAGAGCACCACAGTTTGATGTTGAGTTCAGACCCCAAACTAACTTTTGTCCACAATTTAGGAGAGGTAAACTGGCAAAACGTTGGTCAAAATAACCCAAATGGACCCGTAAGATCTCAAACCAAATGGACCCTTACGGGTCCATTTGGTTTCACTTTACGCTCTGCCTCCAGAGTGCGCAATCTGATAAAAACATGTTTGCCGAAAGTAGATATAGACATAGCACTGTATTTAGGAGTCATTCAAATGGACATTTTTCAGGTACTAGTGTGCAAGGCCTTTGATAGTGACTATGCTAAAACGTGTCCATGTGTCTCCTCAGATACATCCGATCAATAGAAAGATGTGTTGACATGTCTTAGTGCGATTTCATTGATATCACACAATCATTGGAAATCCGACTTTTTCTTTTGCTGTTGGCCTATCCTTCACACACACTTACCTTGGGTTTGAACTGGCGGGCAAACAGCAGATATCTGCGGATCTCGTCCAGAGTATACACCCTGTCCACAGACTCCTCCAGGCGGGAGTGGAGGTCCACAATACGCCTGGCGATGGCGTAGTCTGTGACCTACGATGAGATGCACGAAAAAAAATTTGGTTTGGTTTGGTTTAACTTTATTGTCCCGAAGGAAATTTGTCTTGGGCATACAAGTAAGTACCACTGCGTAAAAAAACAAACAAACAACAACATACCATACAACAGTGACAATACAACAATACAATCAACAATAGACAGCATAGGATACCAGCTTCAGAAAAACAAAACAAGATATCACTGTCATTTGGTAGACGAGTAATTCATTCCCTTAAGACACGCAGAACTAGGACCCCAGGGGAACGTTGTCCTCAAGGGGGGGAGGATGTTTGTTAAGCTGAATTACAGATGTGGGGATAAAGGACTGCTTGTACGTGATTTGAACAAAATACGTGATTTGAACAAATATATGCCAGCCACCCCCCCCCCTCCCCACACACACCACAACTACAAATCTCTCTAATAAGTTGGCAGCCTGTCATGTTGGCTTGGGGTGAAACGTTCCATGGCGTAGTAACACTATTTTTTTTTTCCCCAGGTGACTGATATTGTCCTCCTAATATTTACAGCTTTCATTTATTTTTAAGATATCGTTTTGGAAAATGTAGCAGCCTCCATATTTGGATGTGGCCTAACGAATAAAACAGTATTTTAAAAATAAATGAAAACAGTAAATGAGAAAGATCTCATGCATTAGGAGGACAATATCAGTCACCAGAAAAAAAAAATGTTTGGGCGTTTTTAGATGAATCCGTCAGGGTTGAAATGGAGTTTTAAGTTAGTCGGTTTGTATAGGAAGGAGGAAGGCTGCTAGAATGAACATCGTAGACCATAAAATGGCCAAATTCTTTTTTTGAAAATGAAATATCCCTTTAAAGGGATAAGGGACTTTTCAACCTATTTTCATATAATCAGTCTTCACTAATGTACATGATAAAATCCCACTATTTCTTCTACTCAGACTGTGGACAGTTCAGAAACCTGTCCTCCAATTGACATCATTCAGCAGGCTTTTATTTTTACATTGCAACTTTTCAGGAATAGAAAGCCTGCACTTTCTATTAGCTTGGATTCCACATCGATAAGGTCATTGGAGGACAGGATTCTGAACAGTCCACAGCCCTCCTGTGAGACACAGACTGAGTAGAAAAGAAATAATGGTGTTTTTACCATGTGCATTAGTGAGACCCCATTATATGAAGACACGTTGGAAAGTGGCGAAGTGGTCCTTTAAGTCTCTCCCACTCGGTTACCTCATTGCAGTCGTCCACCAGTATGAAGAAGAGGTCGAATCGGCTCATGATGGGCGCAGACAGGTTGATGTTCTGCTTCAGGCTCTTGCTGCGGTCGTAGCGTCCGCTGATGGGGTTGGCCGCGGCCAGGATGGAGGTGCGGGCGTTCAGCGTGGCCTTGGGGACGGCAAACACGCATAGAAGAACTCAATAAAAATACTCTGGGGACCACTCGTGGTCCCTGAGAGGATTCCAGGTGGTCCCCCCAGGGCCAAATGATGGAAAGTAAATGTTATAATGCAGATGTGCGTTTGTACCCCATTGGCCTGAAAATAAGTGTTTTTTTCCCCCCAATGGAAATATCATAAAGTCGTCTTATATTTGGAGATTATATTATTTGACATTAAATGTTATTATTACACAAATAAGTCTTGAAAACGGGAGGCAGCTTATATTCGGAACAATACGGCATTTCTGTTTTACTTATTTTTTGGTCTAGATAGAGTAGAGAGAAGAATAAATCTAGAAAGATCTATTCATTCGTTCTTGTGTTCAGAAATTGCTGATCTGTGGCAGTTTCAGTCAGGGAAGATAAGTTACACGTTTCTGCTCCACCGTCAAATCAGCAAGACTAGACAGCAAAGGTTTTGTTTAGCATCATCACTGAATGCTAATAAATTCCCTTATAAGAATCCATCAGGCTCACCTTGACCCCAGCCTTGGTGATGCTGATGGTCTGCTGCTCCATGGCCTCATGGATGGCCACCTGGTCCCGAACCTCCATCTTGTCAAACTCGTCGATACAACACACGCCCTGGACACCCACACACACACAGCAAGAGTTTAGCTTTCAACATAACACTGTAGTATATTTAACATGATATAGTACCGCAGTCCCGCCCAAATCAACCTGTTCCAGAAGTATAAATTCCCCATTCATTTTCCTGGGACTTAAGGGGAATTCCACCCAAAATTTCTCCACCCAAAATTTTCCTGAGAGGGTACAAATGTGAACCAAATGGACCCTAGCGGGTCCATTTGTACCCTCTCAGGAGAAAGGGCTCTGAAAGCAAAATCATTAACATGGTGAAATACCTCTTTGTGATGTCATCAGATGTATTTCACCATGTTAATGATTTTTTCAGACCTCCATTTTTAGGAAATACAGAATTGGGGGAACGTTTTTTTTTATCATGTCCACACAACATCTCTAAAGGTATATTGATGAAGTATTAAAATGTTCAAGATTGGTGGAGTTCCCCTTTACATTTAGATGTTTTAACTGCTGTGCAAAGACAACTCGGGTCATGACAAATCATAACAAAAACAATATTTTGGACCTAACCTGCCGTTTTTTTTTTTTTTTTTTTTTTTTGCGTTTCTTTATTCTTACCCCCATCTGTTAGACCCCAAATTATTGTGCTTGTTATGATTGGTCACATCCGAGGTTGCCTTTGTATTCCAAGGAAAAAAAGCTAATGGAAATGATAGCATTTTGTTAATTCATTGACTGATTCCATCCATTTCAATTGCTAATATGCTAACAAATGTACAAATAAGACACTTCTCATGAACCATACTGGTTTTTAAATATCGCAAAGTTAAGAACAAAACACATGTGCTGAAAAGAATCGTGTGAGTGTACTGTATATGTGCTGATCTGTGTCCATGCTGAGATCAGAGTTGTTGTAGTTCTCTCCATTGAGTTTCAGTCAGAGAAGAGACATGTGAAACTCATCATTTCTGTTGCACATCCACTACTTGCAGAACAAATGTTTTTGCACATGTTTTTTGTCATTTCTTTCCCCACATCTCTTTTCCTTGGTATTTGGGTCTGGCTTTGGGTGTATGATCAAATCAAATGATCTGATACACAACGATCACAGTCATGACTGGTAATGATACATTAACCCATTTTGTCCTATAAATTTGCGCATCATTGTCCAAAACATATCAGACCTACATGCTCACAGCGCGCCTTTTGGTAGCATGCTATGACCTTGTAGATCTGATATTTTTCAATAGCCAAAGTGTAACATAATGGTATACTTTCCCACTGCTGTGGGAAACAGTGTTTTTTTTTTGAGAGAGAGTTTTTTGATTTAGTCTTAGTCTTTTCAATAAGTCATATCTTTTAGTCCCATTTAGTCTTCTGAGATTCATTCTTTTAGTCTAGTCTTAGTCAACGAAATGTCAAAAAGGATTTAGTCTAGTCTTAGTCTATTAGTCTTAGTAGTTTCTTACATACAAATACATTGTAGGTTTATACTGTACGTTATACAGATTTAGTTTTTAGTATAAAACATGTCTCGTTTTATTTCTTGTATAAAATTACTGCAATAGTAATAAGCTCCTTTCCTGAAAAGGTATGCAATGTATACTTCAGATGTGTTCACATACTTAAAAAGAAAAAAAAAAGAAAAAAAATGTTACCCATTTCCATTAGTCTTAGGTTATGATTTAGTCTTTGTCTTAGTATTAGTCTTTTGAAAACACACATCCTTTAGCCCCATTTAGTCTGAAATTCATTTTTGTTAGTCTAGTCAACGAAATATCAAAAACCTTAGTTGGCTTAGTCTTTAGTTTTAGTCCACAAAAAACACCACTGGTGGGAAACGGGACTAATTCTGTGTGGTTGAAACTCACGTTGTCGGCCAGCATGAGCGCTCCAGCCTCGATGACGAACTCGTGGGACTCTTCGTCTCGGACCACGGCGGCCGTCAGACCGGCGGCGCTGCTGGCCTTGCCGCTGGTGTACACCGCTCTGGGGCTGAACTCCTCCACGTGCCTGGGAGCAAGGCAGCACAGCAAAACCACATTACTACCACACACCACAGCTAGAAATGCTGCCTTACTGTAACCAAACACTTTCATTTGTCAAATGTAGGTAAGTATGTAAGAAGAACGTTAGTGAGATTAGGTCAGGGGTGGGCAATTATTTTTCCCCAAGGGGCCGAATGAGATACATACAATATTGTGGAGGGCCAAGACTAAAGGCTGAATTAAAGTCTGCATAATGCTAATTTAATTTCAAGATAAAAGTAAGAGTAAGACCAACCATCTTGACACCAGGGCCCCTCAATTTATTCAGTATTTGAGCAACGGACCACCATTTGATGACATTTTAGCCCCACAGACCCAAACCTAAAGATTTATTTTGCTTTTGTCCACAATTCCAGGCTGGATTTCACAAAAACAGGCAAACATGAAACGTGTAAACATGAAACCAAATGGACCCGGAAGGGTCCATTTGGTTTCATATTTTTACACTCTCAAAGAGTTACATCTGGTTAACCAACTTTCCATATTTAACTGGAACTCTCAAGAACCACTGGTGGTCCCTGGACCACTGGTTGAAGACCACTGTACCCTTTCACGGGCCGATCATCGGCTCCCAAAGGGCCGCATAATGCCCAGGTATGGATTAGGTGATTAATTGCGATCCATTTCGTTCCTAGAAAGACAACCCCTTGAGGTGAAGGTTCTTACTTGAGGAACTGGCTCTTGGCCGTGCTGGGGTCTCCTACGATGCAGACGTTGATGTCCCCTCTGAGCGACGTCCTCTCCACGGTGGTCTTCGGAACGCCTCCGAACAGCATCAGCAGGACGCCGCGCTTCACCTCGTCGTTACCTGAACACGGCCATGATTTAATAAGACGTCAGAGTGTGAGGCAGACACGACCACAAATACCACAATGGTGCATCGGCACTAGGCATGTCACGTGTCACCGGTAGATGGGTTCACCACCGAGATAGCACCATTTTATTATTATTTATTTTATATATCTTATTTATAGCCTAGATGCAGCCCGACAACGTGTTGGTTTCACAGTTCACTTTCTTTCAGTGACAGATGACTGTATAATTCATGTTTTAGTGCTTTATTTACTCACAATAACTTGTAGCAATGACCCACAGTCAGTTCTTGTAATGATTCCATTTTTGGGTCAGTGGGGCCAAAATGTCATCAAATGGTGGTCCGTTGCTCAAATACTAAATAAATAGAGGGCCCTGGTGTCAAAATGGTTGGTCTTACTCTTACTTTTATCTTGAAAATTAAATTAATATTACGCAGACTTTAGTTCAGCCTTTAGTCTTGGCCTTCCACAATATTTGATTTATCTCATTTGGCCCCTTGGGAAAAATAATTGCCCAGCCCTGGCCTAAAGCCTCAACGTAAGTTAAATTAGAAAATTAGAATGCTGTGCGGTTCCCGTTGCAGGTTCATTGCCAGAGAAGTCTATAGAACTGCACATTGACATCACCGGCCCTGTTCCAGAGACTGATTCCCCATTCATTTCTCTCAGACTTTTCGAAGATGATTCATATAAAGACGATTACAGCGGACAAAGCCAACTCGGGTCGTGAGAAACCATGATGACACACACAATCTTTTGGGACAATCAAATCATTTCTAAGATGAAAAACGAAACAAAAAAGTGTTGTATCCGATTCCTGCCGTTTTCCACTTTTTGCCAATTAGCTATTATATGATAATATTGTGTTTATTGTCAGGATTTATCACGAGCCGAGTTGGCATGGTCTACGGCGCAATCGTGTTTTTATTAACCATTTTTCGAAAAGTCTATGAGGAAAATGAATGAGGATTCCGTTTCTGGAACACGGGTGACGTCATGAAAGGGGCGGGACTGCGCAGCTCTATTACATACCATGTATGGTAGGGAAGAGGCTGGTGCACAGGTTGTGGTAGAGGTTCTTGTCCTGGCTCATCTCAAACACCTTCTCCCACTCCTTCACTGACATCTGGCTCTTGATGCTCTCTGCCGTCTGTTCCTCCTCACGGAGCTCCTTGCCGCCAAACTGCAATTCAACACACACAGAACCTATTGGAAACCTGAAGGACGTACATGGGGTGAAGTGGGTATGGGGCCCGGTATGTGCATGACAAAGGTACACCTTTTATGCTTATGAAATGTGCTTCATTAAAAAGGGATAGTTCGGATTTTTTACTTAAGCTGTATGAAATACTGTACCTGCAATTAATATAGTGGTGTCAACTATATTAATTGTTTGCCATTGAGTCCCGTGGTGAGAGTTCTGCTTTGGTTTTTGTGAATTATGAAGTAGTTCCGGTCATTTTGTGGGGGTCACTGGAGGCAATGTAGTAAAGGTTAATGAATCGAAAAATATTAGCACATCCTTCATTCATTTTTGACAGGGAACCACGTTTTTCGTGTCCACATGACTATGCCCAAAAAGTAGTTCTAGGTGGTGGTTACATACTGGCATTTAGACATACTGGGAGGCGGTCCCCCTAGGGGATAGAGTAAAAAATGAACCAAGGATGTGTTAATATTCTAGAAATAATTCAACAATACAAATTCTGTTAGTTTTGTGGATTCATTTATATTTACTGCATGGCTCCAGGGACTCCCACAAAATGACCGGAACTGCTTAATATTCACCGAAACCAGAGCAGAACTCCCACCATGGCAATCAATTGATACAGTAGCAACCACTATCTTAATGATGCATAACTTTTCATGTATGAAAAGTATTTCATACAGCTTAACTAAAAAAAAAAACTGAACTATCCCTTTAATGTCATCAATGGCTTTAGGATCGCCATGAATCATGTTCTTGCACCTTGCAACGTCACCTCACTGATCTACTCTCACAAATATGTGCTGAAAAGAGTCTAGTGCAAATATATACTGTATACTGATCTGTGTCCATGCTGAGATCAGAGTTGTTGTACTTCTCTCCATTGACATTCAGTCAGAGAAGAGACATGTGAAACTCATCATTTCTGCTACACATCCACTACTTCAAGAACGTCTTTCAGAAAAAGTTTTTACTGGAAATATTGCACTGGGATTGAAATCTGTCATTACAAAACATGCCTCCGGCAAATACAACATATTTAATATGATATCAAGCATTCAGAACTACTTCCAGACCGTTTTCTTTCACAATTTTCTAATCACATTAGGAAAATGAAACCTAGCTCCCCAGTCAGTTTAGTTTGAAGAATGTATACAATTGTGTGCAGGATTTGCATTAATTTCAGAGAGCCTAATTTAAGATTATTTAAAAGGAAACATCTTCTCTCTCGTACAGTACATATGCCAGTGATCACCCTTCACTTCACTGTGCCAATGTTGGCGCCCATGCCTAAGGTTGCCTAGCCGTGCACTATAGAATGTTGCGTCATTATGAGGGCCAAACTAGGGCAAAACAATAATAACAGATGACAAAAAAGCCAAAGGAGCTCAACGTTTGTGTGTGTCTCTCACATACCCGTGGGTTGGTGGGAGCCACGCTGCAGGCCAGGAAGGCCAGTCTGTAGGACAGTTCTCGGACCCCCAGGGCCTTCAGACCTCTCAGGCCCTCGGTCTCGAACCCTTGACCTCCGGCCACGCGAGAACTGGTCTCTGCACGCACTCCTACACACACACACACACACACACACAGTTAAAGTACGTTTATATGACAAATACACAGAACCTGCTACATTTGACCCCTTTCTGTACTGTATGCGTTCTGGTGTTCTAAGCTTTATTAGCATAGTTAGGATGACTTAGTATTATTAACAATACTTAGAATTAGCATTACTTAGCATTAGCAATACCTAGCATTATTAGCCTACTTAGCATCGTTAGCGTCAATTAGCATTATTAGCGTTACTTAGCATTATTAACAATACTTCGCATTATGAACAGTACCTAGCATTACTTCTCATTGGCATTATTTTAGCTATTGAAAAATATCAGACCTACAAGCTCATAGCGTGCCACAAAGTGGCGCGCTATGAGCTTGTAGGTCTGATATTTTTGAAAATGGTGAAAATGTGGTACAAATATGAATTATTTCTCAGTTCAGAATGGGGTTAATGTAGCTTTATTAAAAAAACAAAACAGAATTCTACCAAATATTAAAAAAAAAAAAAAAAAAAAAAAAAACAGTTCACCATCACTAACCAGGGGTGGCGAGTTGCGACACGTCGGGGACCACGATGAGCGTCCCGGTGAAGTCGCAGCGGTCGCCGGCCTGCGCCGTCTCCACCGCCTCGGCCCTCAGGATGATCTCCAGGGAGCGCGGGATGGAGCCGCGGGGAAGCTCCGCCTGGGTCTCCTGGATACGCACCTGCAACAGAACAAACGCACCCATACACGCGGTTAACACCATAGATAGATATATAGATATATATATATATATATATGAAAGCCAGATGGCTTGAGGCGGAGCCTCTGACGTCGTTCACGGCGGCCATCTTGTGAGAAGACTCAATACACTATGCTCTATGGCAGCCCAAACAAAAAACAGCTAGAACTCACTCAACACTTGACAGATTTACAAACAGGTTGCATTATTATGAACGTTATCAACGTGGCTGTGATTTTTGCTTTTTTTTTTTTTTCAAAAACATCATACAACTGCTCATATTATGCGGACATCTCTGACGTTTACAACAAACCAATCCGTTTGAAAATTGGCTGAAAAATAAGCGAGTTATCGTGATTTAAAAAGCATGCGCTTATAGACTATGCTTATAGCCACGTAACGACGTCACTCCCCATTGGCCAGCAGCCCGGGCGAGCCATCTAGCTTTCTTATATATACACAGTATCTATGGTTAACACGCACTGTCATCAAAACAAACACTCCCCCACGATCGCCACGGCTGCACTCGAATCAATGATTTAATTAGTTGTCAACTAATTTAATAATCATGGGGGTTTCCCCACTTAAACCATGGTTTCTTGCCAGCAATATGTGTTACTAAACTAAAGAGGAGTGAGCCGTTTCTAACCCTAAATATAACACACAACACTGATTTTGTAGCTCTTATTGGATGACTCCTTGAATATTTTTCTTTAAATTACATATTTAAGTGCAGTAGAGTACTGTTCCTTTTAGACCGACACATGTAGCTATTCTTTAATGAGTCGTATGCAGTCAGAATAAGCCACCATGAGTTGCTTTAACTTATTAAAATGTGTTTGTTGGACTAGCATTCTAATCAGCAGCTAGTCAAATGCATTTTCGTTAGAACATGCCTAAAACAACTTGAACCCTAACATGCCTGTTCCCCAGTGAGCATTCTGCTGTCACGTGTTAGTCTACACAGCAACCAACAAACAGGTGTGCAGGATGTGGAATGATGGGTGTACAAGTGTAAACCCTGCTGCGACAGAGCACAATATCCTAACACTGCCAAAATATTTAGTGTCGATCACTTGGAGAACTCAGTCGACTTCCTTCAGAATCAAGTCAACTAAAGCCCAATTCGGCCACCGGATTACCTCCACGCGTTCTTGAGAAGGTTGGTTGATCTGGTCGGGGAAGGTACACCATCATTCACACTACCACAACACCTGCCAAGTGGGCTCAAGTGCGCATCCAGGGCCGCGCAGTGTGAAACTGTTCAAGTACAGGCTCTACGTAGTTTTTTTGTAGTACACCCCCTCTCTCTCAGGCCCGCATACATAGTCATAAAATACAGAACTCTGAACATTAAGCCCCGAACGATCCAACAATCATACACACACTTTCAGTAGGCCTACACCCTCACCCTCGACCACCAGCTCACCTTCTGGAAGTCGATGAACTTGGACTTGTGCGTGTCGAGGTGGAAGCGGGCGCGGTTGTTGCAGACGGGGTTCCTGCAGACGGTGGGCGGAGAGTACTTGAACTGCTGAGGGACGTCTTTGATGACGCCCTGGCAGTCCATGCAGAGAAAGCACCCGCTCACCTGCAAATATATATATACAGGTATATAAATAATTAAAGAGAGGGTGCCGTGATTTTTGTATTTTTTTCAATTTTGTACATGTTTGAGAGGTGACGGTATGTAACTAGACCCCTTGGTGTGTTTTTTTTTATGTGCAATGATGTCTTCCCTTTGTAATTAGGGTTTTCTCCTGGGGGCTGAACCTTTCCAGTCAAACGTGCCAATGAAAAAAACTGCAATGTAGTGACATCACCTGTTCAGCCCCTCCCCTAACTCCTCCCCCTTTATCATGCAACTAAAGCTGTGGGCGTGGCTTCAGTTCAGGTGGATCTCCACCCATCACCACCCACCAGGCAAACCAGGCATACTTAATGAACTGTTTGAGTGGAATCATAAAAATGACAGTTTAAAAAACATTGTACACTTTTTTGAAAAAAATCTTACTCTTCATATAACAATGATACCTGATGATCATGTTTTAGGGTAGAAAAAATCATGGCACTCCATCTTTAAAAAAAAAAAAAAAGTCAAGCCTCGGAAAATCGCATTGCCTTGTGCGCATACACATACACAGACGGACAGAGTGCAAAACCAATTGTCTCCATCATACCTTCGGTCTGGTTGAGACGATCATATCCCAAAGGCAACAGTTTATGTACGTTTATGTACTAATATAGCAAGTGACCCCTTACACTCCAGTCTATGGACTTTAGGATCAATCCAAGGTTACAGATGTTGTCTCACCAGTTCAGGGTGTACTGGGTGGGTCCTGACCACCTGACCACTGATCCTCACCAGGGTGCCGATACGCAGAGATGACAGCTCACGGATCCTACCCATCAAACACACAGGATAAGATAAAAACACGATCAACACATTGTTAGCAGGCACCTTTTTTTGGTGATTACGTATTGATCCAATTCAGTGCATGCATCAGGGTCCAGGAAGCCTGGAGTGTGACGCAGGCACCCACAGACATTTCAGCCTGGCTTATATAGTAAGCTGGCTCAGTGCATTTGCAAATAAACTTATGTTTAAGCAATTCTTAAGTAGATCAGCGCAAACTTGCATGGTGCGCACAAGCAGGCCATGGCCTACTGGCACACACACGCGATATAGAATTATCGTAGGTAATGCAGTTTTACAGCAGACACACATTATCTGATGCTGGCTGGCTTATTCTCTTTTCTTGGAATATGTTAGTGGAAACAATAGCATTTAGTTAATTAACTGATTCCCCCATTGAAATTGCTATATGTTAAACCTCCAAATAGACTAAGGAATCCTATTACTGTTTTCATCTATTTCAAAGTTAAAAACAAAACACTAGTGTTTTGTTACTAGTAGTAACAAATCTGAAAATCTGTATGTGTGCTGATCTGTGTCCATGCTGAGATCAGAGTCGTTGTAGTTCTCTCCATTGATATTCAGTCAGAGAAGAGACATGTGGAACTCATCATTTCTACTGCACTGGGATTGAAAAATATGTTTTTACCTAAAGCAACTCCCTGAGCCCAAGTTATTGTTACCACGCAGTCCAAATATGGAGTGTGACACACCAAGCCGACGTCGCCCGACGTCGGCCAACTGCTGTGTCGCCTTGCGTCGCCCGTGTCGGGCCAGGTCGGGCTCCTTGGACACACCGCAAAGACGACACACGACGGTCAACTAGCCATATACGTTCTGCGCATGCGTGCTGCTTGTGGAAGAAGAAGAAAAGAGGAGGCGAAAGATAAGAAGAAACCCAAGATCACCTCTAAACATCGTGTGTGGGGCATATAATAGTAGTCGCACCAACCCCCAGGTGTCTGCTGTTAAGACGCTGTGAATAAATGAGTTGATGTGTTATAATGATGTGAAAACTTTTTAAACGATCTGGTATCATCTGTGTTGAAACAGAGCCATAGAGTATAGACAGAGTGACAACTCCATCCACTTCATGGGGTAGTCCAATGGCGGCTCTTCTGCTTAGACTTCAATAGAGAATGGGGACAACTCCTGGACCTGAACCATTGGATTCAGGCAACAGCCCAGCGTTAATGATCTTAAATCGCTTTATTTTATATTGTTTTTAGTGATAGTACAACACAAACATGTCCGCGGTACAATAACAACGTTACTGTACCGTTGACATTTTGAAACCTTGCCTAAAATAAGTCTCTATTCAGCTGCATCATATGAACTGCATGAACAGCAGCTCGAGCGCTTAGTTTCTGGCCCCTCAATGTCGCAACTCTTCTACTATGACCAGATGAGTCTAAGCGGCGGGGTCCTGCGCATGCGCCGTTGTTTTCTCTGTTGGCTGCGTAGTGTACTCTAGGTGGACAAGAGTTGCGACATTGAGGGGTCAGAAACCAAGCGCAAATGAGATAAAGTGACAAACTGTTGGAAATGCATTGTTTCTCAACGAGGGCGGCGCAAATAAGAGCTAATTTAGGAATTTGTTCATCGTGGCAACTGTTGTAAGGTATTGTACAGGCTTACTACAAAAATATCATAAAAGCTGGGCCGTTGCTTGAATCCATTGCATAGGCTACTACTTCCAGTCCAGAACGTGTCCCCTTTTGTTGTGCTAATTCAATAGAAGTCTATGTAGAAGAGCCGCCATTGGACTGGCCCCATGAAGTGAATGGTGTTTGCATAACTGTCTATAGCCTATTATAAGGCTTTGATTTCGAGCCGAGGACCCCTTTGACATGTATTAGTTTAAGGACCCCCATTTGTGGCATTTCTATCTCTGAGACCCCATTTTTAACTGTAAAATCGTTGTTAATTAACTCTTGAATGTACAAATGGTCCATTTGATTTCATATGTACACTTAGTTTATACCCTGGCTATTATGTTACAAAGTATAATGTAGCGAGGGACCCCCTGGACGCCTCTGTCTTTGGGAATCCCTGGGCCACAACAAAAAGCAACGGCTTGTTATCTGAACAGCCAATCACAGAGTGAGCTGTTCCGCCGATGGCCGACGCCGATTCAACATGTCAAATCGGATGAAAAGCTTCCGACGGGGGGCCGACGTGTGGCGACGTGCGGGACACACCGGGGAAACTAGGCCGGCCAACGCCGACCGACGGCCCGACGGCCGACCGTCGGCTTGGTGTGTCAGGGGCTTATGGAGTGTGACGCACGCACGGACATTTCTGCATGGCTTACGTAACTGCATTTGCAATTAAACTTATGTTTGGCCAATTCAGAATTAACATGCTTTAAATCAGGCTGCTACTTGGTCAGTTTACATGGTGGCATGTTACTTACTGTAGCCATGTATGCATTAAATGCCCAAACCATTAAAATGAACACGACTTTTAGTTTGTCCGTCTTACTTGTGTCTGGTAGGAAGGTCCTCGATGGCAACGTAGAATTCTTTGTTCGGAGGAACATTCCCGTGATCTCGAGCAAAGTTGCGCACCGACAAACACAGGAATGGGTAAATTCTGAAAAACAAGAGACGTCAACCAGTCATCCATATGAAGTGTATGAAGCACACACGGCATGATTGTTAATTTCACATTCAAATAAAAACGAACGTGTGCATTCTAAGAGTGAGCTGTAGCACATTATACTGTACAGCTCTGTGGTTTTGTGGCTACAGTGTCTGCCCTGGGACTGGGAGTTTGCTGGTTCATTTCCCAGTTGGACCATACCAAATGGGACCGAATGCCTCTCCGCTTGGCACTCAGCATCAAGGGTTGGATTGAGGGTCAGTCCCTGTGACATAATAATAGTGTTGTGTCCAGGCAGGGACAATACTTGTACATCAAACTGCCTCACACTACAAAAACAGGATACTGTAGGCTCCTGGCTCATAGCTCAGCAAGGCTTATTTTTTCACTTACACATACTGTATAATATACTGTATAAATTGGAGAAGCTGTCCTTTGAATTGTGATCATTAATAACCCTTAGCCCACCCGCATTGTTAAAAATAGTACACTGCCAAGATTCTCCCATTGTCATTGTCTCCCTTTTATTTTGAAGAGCCAAATCTCTTGAAACAGGATGTCATGACATGATTCTGTGTGAGTGTATCTTGATCGGTCTCGTTCTTTGCGTACAAAAAGAAACAAAACCACAAGTCTGGCTACTCTCCGCCAGTGAAAATGCCTGATCTGCCAGCAGGAGAGCAACATTGAGGGGGAAGAATCTGAGATAGACTGGGTCGCGGCCAGCTGTTTTCTTATGAACTATTAGAAACAGCTCTCTGCTACCGATTTCGATGCATCAAAAGACGGATTAAAAGATCACCACCTAACAGAGCCTCCGCGTTCAGTGTGCTGGGTAACTAAACCCAGCCTGTTGTAACAGTCAAATCATGCCATATGGTACCTGTAGAACTCTTCCTGGATGGTTGTGGCCAGCTCCTGGTTGAAACCCTCCAGGTCGGTGAAGCTGACCAGCAAGGTGTTCCTCTCTGGTCGGATCAGCTCCTCTGCCTCCCGGACATACTTCACCTCCCCGTCGCTTGTCTGGTACCTGCAGGAATGAATAAACCGTGTTAAATGGATGGGACTTTAAGATCGCCCTCCCGATGACCTCGACATTACAGTATAAATGCAAGGCAGCTCAAATAAAAACAAAAATAGCTATGATGCACTCAAAACTAGACGGATTTACAAACCAATAATTGCTTTATTATAAACATCATCAATGCGGCTATGATTTAGGGTGCCAATTGGTATGTCATTGTCATATATATACACTCAACAAAAATATAAACGCAACACTTTTGTTTTTGCTCCCATTTTTCAGGGGATGGACTTAAAGCCCTAAAATTCATTCCAGATGTACAATATAACCATTTCTCTCAAACACTGTTCACAAATCTGCCTAAATGTGTGATATTGAGCACTTCTGCTTTATTAAGATAATCCATCCCACCTCACAGGTGTGCCACATTAAGATGCAGATGTGACATCATGATTAGTGCACAGGCGTACCTCAGACTCTCCACAATAAAAAGACATCCTGAAATGTGCAATTTTCTTTTGCCTTATTGGGTGTATGGGCCTCCGAACCAGTCAGTATCTGGTGTGACCACCATTTGCCTCATGCAGTGCAACACATCTTCTTCGCATAGAGTTTATCAGATTGTCAATTGTGGCTTGTGGAATGTTGGTCCACTCCTCTTCAATGGCTATGTGAAGTTGCTGGATGTTAGTGGGAACTGGTACACACTGTAAAAATGGTAATAACACAATATTACCACATTATTACCATTTCGACAGCGCATACCAGTTCCCACTAATATCCAGCAACTTCACATAGCCATTGAAGAGGAGTGGACCAACATTCCACAGGCCACAATTGACAATCTGATAAACTCTATGCGAAGAAGATGTGTTGCACTCCATGAGGCAAATGGTGGTCACACCAGATACTGACTGGTTCGTAGGCCCATACACCAAATAAGGCAAAAGAAAATTGCACATTTCAGGGTGTCTTTTTATTGTGGAGAGTCTGAGGTACGCCTGTGCACTAATCATGATGTCACATCTGCATCTTAATGTGGCACACCTGTGAGGTGGGATGGATTATCTTAATAAAGCAGAAGTGGTCAATATCACACATTTAGGCAGATTTGCGAACAGTGTTTGAGAGAAATGGTTATATTGTATATCTGGAATGAATTTTAGGGCTTTAAGTCCATCCCCTGAAAAATGGGAGCAAAAACAAAAGTGTTGCGTTTATATTTTTGTTGAGTGTATATATGCTCATAGACACAATATTATGCTATACCCTCATAAGATGGCCACTACGTAACAACATCACTCCCCATTGACCAGCAGTGCGGTCAAGCCATCTAGCTTTCTTATACAGTATATTTTTATCCACATTTATTTTCATTTAATGGAATTGTAATGTTCAATTGCCACTACAATAACAATGCCTGGAATTAGAATATGAAAATAATGAAAAGTTTCATCTGTGATCTGCTTGTATTAACCAACATTAAACTCACCAACATTGCAGCTGTAGGGAAAGCTTGTATTATCCTGTTTTCTATCTGCTAAGTGTTAAAAATCTACCGTAGACATGTTTGAGCTACTTTGTGTCAAGAAATTCTTTACAGGTGATTCTTTTTCTAAGTACTGGAGTTTGGAGGCACTTGTAGATTCCAATTATTTATTTATTTATTTTTTAAATCTAGAGTTACAAATTTTGGCTCGAGTGCACTGTACACCGTTCCAACGTCTGTTTGGAGTTAAGTATACTTTTAAGTGGCACTGTTGAGCTTCACAGCTTCACAGTGTGCAGTGCACTATTACTAGCACAGTACAGTAAGTACAGTAGGCTACACTCAATACAGTCAGTGCAGAGTACAGTAACTATAGTACAAGTATAGTTGGTTGCTCAGTACACACGGGTGTGATTTTCTTTCATTATTGGCATTAAATGCGTACATGACCATGCGCTCTAGTTTCTTCGCTTTGTGTACAACACAACAAAAGCTAGAATACGTTATTTTTTTTTTAAATAACGGATGTATTGATTATTTGTATTCTACAACTTGTAAACTTACAGTACAATCAAGCCCAACTCAACCAGACCACAAGTGAAGGGATTTCGCATTAATGACTGAGGGCATTCAGCCCCCGTTTGTGCCAAATCTGGATTGCACATGGTAGAGCGCAACACGGATTGCAAAATGTATAATAACAGCAAGGCTCGGGGGGTTCTATCCATTAAAGACAATAATAAACCAGGCATTTATAATCACAGATAACGTAAAAGTCTCAGTTTTCAGTGTAATTGTAGGAGCTCAGCCGGTGAGCAGCCATCATGCAGGCAGCCTGAACAAGACGCAGTTGAACAATAAAATAATAAACATGCACTTTTCCAACTTACTCCTCCAAGAAAGCCTGGAATAATTTCTGGCATTTCTCTCCCAGCTCGTCTTTCACCATCTGTCCCGCTGCGTTGTCAGCCGTCTGGGTGCTCAGATCCATGATGGAAAAACTGTTAAAACTGTAATATGATAAAAGTTATAAAATGTTCGCTGCTCTTTCTTCTTTGCGCTGCACGATGCGGAAAGAAGGAGGAGGAGATCATGGAGGCACACAATGTTTCGCGCGAAAACCGGCGTCATGTGACGTTTGGCGCGCCGCTCTGAACCAATCGAATCGTGTTCGTGTCAGAGCATAGTGTCAGAGTAACGACATTGAGGGGTCGGAAACTGAGAGGCTAGAGCTGCTGTTCATGCAGCCTGAACAGCCTGGGACAAACCGGAGTTATACGAAATATGTTGTTTTCAACGGGGTGGCCAAGTAAGAGCTATTTCAGGGCATGTATACAACATGACAACTGTTTTAAATATATAAATTCGCTTTAATGTTTATGTTGTATTATAGTCCAAAATCTATCTAAAAATAAAGCGATTTTATTAATCTGGGCTGTTGCCTGAGTCCAATGCATTTCTGCCTACTTCAGGTCCAGGAGACCAGGACCTGTCCCTATTTGTTGACTCCGACTCCATTCTCAATAGAAGTCTATTCTATGTAGAAGAGCCTCCATTAAACTAACCGCATAAAGTGAACGGAGTTGTCAGAACTCAATCTACATTTAAAATGTAGGCCATGTTCCCAAGTTCCAACCAATCCTACGGGGCTATGCAAGCACTACGTCACACTTTCCCGCGACACATTTCCGTCCCCGTGCACGCTCCACGCGCACAGTGTATTACTTCGTTACTACAACTTTGTACCATACTATACCACTTTGTACCGGTAGGTATAAAGTACCTTGTACCTTGTCATTGTTTTGTTTTTTTCCTGAAAGCTGTGAGAACCATTTTCTCTTTATTTTTTCCCCCCACTATTTCCACTTTTTTTGTTTTACAGTCTGGTCTGTTAGTAGTAGAAGTAGTAGAAGAGACCTGAAATACATCGTGTAGTTAACTTGTGCGGCCACTTGAGGGTGCTGTGTACTTAGGAGTAGGACCCCCTTTTCCATTAGGCCTATGCCAGGGCTTAAAGGGGGATTCCACCCGTTTTCAAAAGTTTCAAAAAAGGGGTCTGAAAGAAAAATCATTAACCTGGTGAAATACATCTTGATGATGTCATCATATGTATTTCACCATGTTAATGATTTTTCAGACCTCTGTTTTTAGAAAATACAGAATTGGGGGAACTTTTTATCATGTCCACACAACCTACACAACCAACAGTCATAAAGGCATGTAAATCCCTTGACTCCTTCAAAACCGCCCTCAAAGGGCACCTACAGATGGCTGCAATTCCTAACTGGCCTCTGTAAAACAAAAATGTATATAAAATCCCCCCACCCACCCCCCTCTCCTCTTTGTACATTTCTCTTTTCCCTTTTTACCTCCACTATGATCTTACCTCCATGATTTGCTGCTTCTGTTTTTACTGAAGTAGTTGTTTTGTATGTACGGTATTTGAATGCCTCAATGAAATGAACAAGTTGGCCACTATTGTAAACAAGTGTATGCTTAACTAGTGTGTCCAATCAGCTTTTTCAGATTTGATGCAGTTGTACTTGAATTGTACTGTAATTCTCCAAGCTGTTATCAGTTTTGTAGCAGTGTGTACTTGACTTGTACTGTAACTCATCTCTGTTAATAAAAATTTCATTCATTCATTCATTCATTCATTCATTCATTCATTCATTCATTCATTCATTCATTCATTCATTCATTCATTCACCTAGTCTAAGGTATACTAATGACATATTAAAATGTTGCAAAATTTCCAGGTTCTAATGTGATTTTCTAGCATTCAAGGACACCCAGTTTTACATGCATTAGCTAATTTAGCTATAGACCCCAGCCAATGGCATTCCAATATCCTGGGACACCAATTGAATTGATATAGTAAAATCTGTGTCAAATTAACATACCCACAAGGGTCTATTTGGTTCCCAACAACCCATTTAGCAGTACATTTCTACAATGACATTTACAAGACATTTAATGGACCTTCTCAGTCCCATAGGTACTCAGAAAGGCCCTAAAGGTGAGCGGCCATTGGAAGATAAGGCACAAGTCAAGTGTGATATTCAATAGATGCAACTACACACACAGCAACAATGGATGTGATGACAGGCAGCGAAGAGATACTACTACTACTACTACTACTACTACTACTACTACTACTACTACTACTACTACTACTACTACACTACTACCACTACTACTACTAATGCTACTAGTAGTAGTAGTAGTAGTAGTAGTAGTAGTAGTAGTAGTAGTAGTAGTAGTAATAGTAATAGTAGTAGTAATAGTAGTATCTCCTCTCCACACATCCATTGTTGCTGTGTGTGTAGTTGCATCCGCATTCCATTGAATATCACACTCGTTTACTTGTGCCTTATCTTCAAAGATGCATGGCCTCCATCACCTCAGGCTATGTGACTGAGAAAGGGTCCTCTGGTTACAGGTTCTATCACAAGGCTGTCCCAGTTCCTGACAACATGCCAGCAAATATCAAGATGATGAAATGCTACTAGGCCTACCAGAGAATGGCATATACAACAAGGTACACAACTTCAACCTGACTAAAGTAATGAGGAATACCTTCCACACGCATGCGTGTGTGCGTGTGTATGTGTGTGCGTGTGTGTGTGTGTGTGTGTGTGTGTGTGTGTGTGTGTGTGTGTGTGTGTGTGTGTGTGTGCGCGCGCGCGCGTGCGTGTGTGCGTGTGTGTATTGCGTGCTGCAGCAACAACATCTAGCTAAGAATGATGGATATACTGTATACCTTTATTTATCCCACAAGACGTCGCCCCAACACACTTAGGTACAGAGTAAGGAATGTACTGTCTTTGAGAGTAATACAAATAATATGCTACACATTATGGTATCAGTATGTATTCCACTCTGTCACAAGTCACACTGTTACAGACTGCAGAAATCTCTTGGTAGCTGCTACAGTAAGAAAGATATGGCGTGTCTACAAATGTGATACTGAACAATACAACAATGGAAATGGTCAAGGAAGGACGAAAAAGAAACAGTTGAGTCGAATATTGAATTACAGGAGGTTTGGGGGTGGGTATGTTTGCAAATTGGATTAGTGTATTGTTGTGTGGAAGAGGAGGAATGGGTCTTTGAGGCAGGAAACTTCTCCGGAGCCGCTGACGCTCATGTCCCAGCATCACCACACATCTCTCACTGTTGATGGTTTAAAGGTAATAGAGCCAAAAATCAAAATAGATATATAGCTATGTTTTTTTTCCTACTTTTTTGCCTTTTTCCCCATCACAGCAAGGCAGTCTCCAGCAGATCTATAATGAACCAATAGAGTGGATAGATGAATAAGTGAGGTGGAGTTAGAGTATGTTTTTAAACAACTCTGTTTACAAACACAGTATTTTTGTACACACTAAAGCTGCCTGCATTACCTTTAAGATCCTGCAGCTTTAAGTGATGCTTCCACCGATTCCACCCATTTTCAAAATTTTTCTCAGGAAAAAGGGGCCTGAAAGAAAAACATGGTGAAATACATCTTGATGATGTCATCAGATGTATTTCACCATGTTGATGATTTTTTTCAGACCTCCATTTTTAGGAAATACAGAATTGGGGGAACTTTTTATCATTCCACACAACATCTATATACTGTATATATATATATATATATATATATATATATATATATATATATATATATATATATATATATATATATATATATATATATATATATATATATATATATATATATATATATATTAAGGCTGTCCGAGTTAACTAGTTAATCGCGAGTTAACTCAGCCATGAGTTAACTCGATTAATTTTTTTAGTGCGAGATTAACTCACAGTAAAACCAAAGGCCGAGTGGGTCCATATGGTTCAATTTCGCCAAATGCAGGTGAATAATTTTTAAATATCTGCATCAGTTAAGTTATTTTAAAATAAGTCTACACAATTAGAGAATGTAGAGAACTTTCTACAAAATGTGCATGTTAGTTCCGAATGATATCGTTGACAAATTCTTTAATTTAGGTCTGGAAGTCTAAATAAATGTCATCAAATGGTGGTCTGTGGCTCAAATGCAGAATAAATAATTGACCTTGATATGAATATTCTTGAAAAACACTCATTTAAGGTATATTTAGCACTTGTGAAAATATGCGATTAAATTGCGATTAATCAAAGATTAACTATGGGCAATCATGCGATTAATCGCGATTAAATATTTTAATCGATTGACAGCTCTAATATATATATATATATATATATATATATATATATATATATATATATATATATATATATATATATATATATATATATATATATATATATATATATATATATACAGTAGTGTTCAAAATAATAGCAGTCTGTTCAAAAAACTGAATAAAGCCCAAAATCCTTATAGTGGTTTTATTTCCATGCATTGGGAACACTGCACATCATATTTTAAATCAAAACATGAAGAAAAAATCAGAAATTATTTAATTACTTTACAGAAAATGAAGAAAAATGAACTTTGGGCTTTTCAAAAAAATAGCAGTGTCTGCACTTTACTTTACAAACTCAAATATTTACTGTATTAACTGAAAAATATCCAGGATTCAGCATTCCTGTGAATCACTAAACTAATATTTAGTTGTATAGCCACTGTTTTTGAGAACCGCTTCACATCTGTGTTGCATGGAGTCGACCAACTTCTGGCATCTGTGAACAGGTATTCCAGATTTGACAACGTTCCATAATTCCTCTGCATTTCTTGGTTTTGCCTCAGAAACAGCATTTTTAATGTCACCCCACAAGTTTTCTATCAGATTAAGGTCCGGGGATTGGGCTGGCCACTCCATGACTTTAATTTTGTTGGTCTGGAACCAAGAAGCTGCTCGCTTACTGGTGTGTTTGGGGTCGTTGTCTTGCTGAAACACCCATTTCAAGGGCATTTCCTCTTCAGCATAAGGCAACATGACCTCTTCAAGTATTTTCATGTATCCAAACTGATCCATGATCCCTGGTATGCGATAAATAGGCCCGGCACCATAGTAAGAGTATCAGGATGCTTGCACCACAATGCTTTACTATGGGGATGTTTCGCTTACTATGGTGCCGGGCCTATTTATCGCATACCAGGGATCATGGATCAGTTTGGATACATCAAAATACTTGAAGAGGTCATGTTGTCTTATGCTGAAGAGGAAATGCCCTTGAAATGGGTGTTTGAACAAGACAACGACCCCAAACACACCATGAAGCGAGCAGCTTCTTGGTTCCAGACCAACAAAATTAAAGTCATGGAGTGGCCAGCCCAATCCCCGGACCTTAATCTGATAGAAAACTTGTGGGGTGACATTAAAAATGCTATTTCTGAGGCAAAACCAAGAAATGCAGAGGAATTATGGAACGTTGTCAAATCTGGAATACCTGTTCACAGATGCCAGAAGTTGGTCGACTCCATGCAACACAGATGTGAAGCGGTTCTCAAAAACAGTGGCTATACAACTAAATATTAGTTTAGTGATTCACAGGAATGCTGAATCCTGGATATTTTTCAGTTAATACAGTAAATATTTGAGTTTGTAAAGTAAAGTGCAGACACTGCTATTTTTTTGAAAAGCCCAAAGTTCATTTTTCTTCATTTTCTGTAAAGTAATTAAATAATTTCTGCTTTTTTCTGCATGTTTTGATTTAAAATATGATGTGCAGTGTTCCCAATGCATGGAAATAAAATCACTATAAGGATTTTGGGCTTTATTCAGTTTTTTGAACAGACTGCTATTATTTTGAACACTACTGTATATATATATATATATATATATATATATATATATATATATATATATATATATATATATATATATATATATATATATATATATATATATATATATATATATATATATAAGGTATATTAATGACATATTAAAATGTTGAAAATGGGCGGAGTTCCCCTTTAAAGATGGATGATTGATTTAACCTCTAATATCACTGCTCCGATCTCTGACCACTGGACCATACAGACATGGCACCATTTCCCCCCCATAAAAGTGACACGGTGGAAACATCACAAGAACACAACACAGCCGCGCTGGCATGATGGTTCAACGGTTCATGGACTGTGAAAAGCTCCGATGGGAGCCTGGCTGGTATTTACCAGAACGGAGAGTTAAACTGTAGAGCAAAGGAGATAAGCATCACCTACCTTGCATTCACTTGCAGAATATCACACTCTCTGTCTCTCTCTCTCTCTCTCTCTCTCTCTCTCTCTCTCTAGGGTGATCAGATCCAAACTGTTCATTGAGGTGTGGGACAAGCAGGGGAGCGTTACGGGATGAAACACTGGGGTTAGCAAATCTTGATGTCATATTCCAAAAAAAAGTAATTCATTCATTTCAATTCAAACATCGCAAAAAATAGCTGATCTACAAGCTTGTATATCTGCTATTTTGATACATAGGATGTAGTATTAACCGGGCAGGTGCACATTTTTTATTGTGGATCCACACACAGCTTACACACTGAGCGTTGAAGTGGCTACCGTGTGCACCCTGGCAAAGTTCACCATTTTGTTAAAAGTCAGAGGTTTAATCAAGCCAGGGCCCAACATTGAAATTGAAAAACGGAAACTTAATCTGCGCAACCTAAAGGTGGGAGCGGGTCCTTGAAATGATCTTATCTGTTCCCCTATACCAGGGCTGGGCAATTATTTTCCCCAAGGGGCCAAACGAGATACATAATATATTGTGGAGGGCCAAGACTAAAGGCTGAACTAAAGTCTGTGTAATATTAATTTAATTTCAAGATAAAAGTAGGAGTAAGACCAACCATTTTGACACCAGGGCCCTCAATTTATTCAGTATTTGAGCTACAGAGGACCACCATTTGATGACATTTTATCCCCACAGACCCAAAACTAAAGATCTATTTTGCTTTTGTCCACCACAATTCCAGGCTGGATTTGGGAAACAAAACAGGCAAATATAGATAAAAAAGGACCATTCTTTTACATTTTCTGGCAAATTCAGACGATGAATATTTTAACTCTTGAGAGTTACAAGAGTTAAAATATAATCAAAGAGTTACATCTGGCTAACCAACTTTCCATATTTAACAGGAGAAGGAGCACCGAGCTAGATGTAAAGCAGCAGGGACTGACGTGGAAACAGCTGGAGAAGATGGCCCATGACAGACGAGGGTGGAAACGACTTATCAATGGCCTATGTTCCGAAAGGAATACAAAGGCCTAAGTAAGTAAGTCAGTAAGTAAGTAAGTAATACCATGCATTGGTTTGTAAGGCTACGTTTATGTTGTATATTGCTAAAAACACTGATATTATACAAATGAAAGGCAAAACGATATTTTCGTGAGGATGACCTGTACTACTTGCCCAACGGGAAAGTGCCTCTGAGACCTTCGTGTCAACCCCTGCCCTCACCCCCTCACATAACATACACGCTGGCACGCGTCACGTCGGACCACGATGACACAAGGGGGATAAGTGTTCTCACACTCCACTGAGAGACGATTCCACGCTGCCTGTTGTGGAGAGTATAGCTGCCCTGTCGATCTTCACAGAGAGCCACGTTGCTGGATGCACAGCACAGCACAGCACAGCACAGCACAGCACAGCACAGCACAGCACAGCACAGCACAGCACAGCACAGCACAGCACAGCACAGCACAGCACAGCACAGCACAGCACAGCACAGCACAGCACAGCACAGCACAGCACAGCACAGCACAGCATAGAACAGGGGTGGGCAATTATTTTTCCCAAGGGGCCAAATGAGATGAATAAAATATTGTGGAGGGCCAAGACTAAAGGCTGAACTAAAGTCTATGGAATATTGATTTGATTTCAAGATAAAGGTAAGCGTAAGACCAACCATTTTGACACCAGGGCCCTCTATATATGTAGTATTTCATCCAGAGAGGACCATCATTTGATGACATTTTAGCCCCGCTGACCCCAAAACTAAAGATTTCTTTTGTTTTACTCCACAATATAAGGCTGGATTTTACAAACAAAACAGGATAACATAGATCAAAATTGACCATTCTTTAAAATTCTCTGGTTGTGTAGACTTTGGGCTAATTCAGATGATGAATATTTTAACTCTTGAGAGTGTAACAGGTCCATTTGGTTTCATTTATACACTCTCAAAGAGTTACATCTGATTAACCAGCTTTCCATATTTAACTGGAACTCTCTCAAGGACCACTGGAGGTCCCCGGGCCGGTCAGAGTCAGCCAAAGAGCCGAATTTGGCCCCCGGGCCGAATAATGCCCAGGTACGGCATAGACAGCATACCAACCTGCAAAACATCATCTGTTTTTTTGCTCTTCACCCACCTTACAGGCCCAGGCCCATTGTTTTATTTTATTCTCATCAGCCCTGATTCTCACTGCATGCCAATACATCCTCATTTCTCACAAACCTGGAGTCACAGGGCCTCAAACAATACAAGCAATTCACACACACACACACACACACACACACACACACACACACACACACACACACACACACACACACACACACACACACACACACACACACACACACACACACACACACACACACACAGAGAGAGAGGGAGAGAGAGAGAGAGCTCAGTATCCTGCGATAGAACCACTATCAGCACCTGACACCTCGAAAACAGGAAAAACGTTCTCAGCATGCAGGACCACAGATGTGTTGAGAGTTTAGGGGAGGAGCGCGTCCCACCGTCCCCGTCTATATAACCCCACCGGAGAGAGATTTCACTTCAATCCTCTGTCTGAGGAGGATATTATTGTATATACTATAGCAGTGTTGAGAGGGAACATCTCCATCATGTCCTATTATGAGGTAAGAGCTTGTCTAATAACATGTATTCTGATATTGGTGTTATTTACAAACAGTGTATGGCAGCATAGATAGATAGATAGATAGATAGATAGATAGATAGATAGATAGATAGATAGATAGATAGATAGATAGATAGATTTCAGTTTTGAAAGAAGTACTGAAAGAATGGGAGGAATAGCCTTAGTAATTGTGTACATTGCAGTGGAAATTAAATGTTAAGGAGAGGCAAAGAATAAGTATTATTCTCTGTCATAGCATGTCATGAATAGAGATATTACAATTATATATTTTTAAAAATTCTGTCATGTAATGCAAGTAGATATTTTATAGGATATATACAGTGTACTTTTTAAACATATTTCTCTATTAATTTATGATTAAATAATATACCATAGTGGTATACTGTGCATTAGGCTATTTAAAAAATGTATTTTACTTTGTAATAAGTTTGTTTACTTTGTATAAGCTATAGTTTATCTGACCGACATCAGCATATCCTCTAATTGAACGGAGCCAATTCACACGATTGTGCTCAGGACCCATTGTGATGGCCCTTTCCTCTGTCCATCAACTACCAACACTGGTTCTCAGACAGTGTGGGGGTTTGGGGACCACCAGGGGTCCTTGAGGGGATCCACAGGGTCCCTAAACGGTCGATAGTTAGGACTGTTTCCAAAATGCATATAGCATTTCTTTTTTTATGGACAATATGGCTTATTCGATTATGCTACAAATGTATCTCATTGTGGACAGAAACGTGTATTAGGCGTTTAACCACTTTTAACCATTGTTTTAAACTATAAATGTTGAAAAACAGCGACTATGCTATACCGAATAATCGTTGCACCCCTCCTGAAACCTGTCATGATCTATTGTGTTGAAGGCAGTTCTCACATCGATATGGATTCATCTCTATAGAGCTGAACAGTCCCGCAGTCCTTACATGACGTCCCCCATGGTCCAGAAATGAATTTCCCCATTGATTTTTTCCAATAGACTTTTCGAAAATAAATGGGGAATTAATTTCTGGATTGGACTGCTCAGCTCTACTAGGAACTAGGTTGGCAAATGGATTGCTGGTCCAATCGTACACTCTCTCAGTTTAAACTATAGTGGACTGGAGTCCCAGAGACAAATAAACATTGTATCCAATGGGGTGATCCTTCATAGCTCACTTACTACCACCTTCACTTACCTTTTTTCCTTCACTCTCCAGCACTACTATTTTGAAGACGAGTTCAACGACACAGGTTCCGGTTCCGGTTCGGGGTACCAGGACCTGGACGAACCGTGCGAGACGGAGCAGCTGGTGACCCGCGACCTGCAGCAGGTGTACCTACCGGTGGTCTACTCCCTCATCTTCACCCTGGGCATCACCGGCAACGGCCTGGTGGTCATGGTGCTGGGCTGCCAGCGCAGGTCAGTCACTGGCTGCTGTAGGAGCTGTATTTATTAGGGCTGGGACTTTAACTGATTAATTGAGGTTAATTAATCACAGAAACAATAACGCGATAAACAAAATTAACTCATTTTAATCGCCACACAGACCCCAAAACTAAAGATTTATTTAGCTTCTGTCCACAATTCTATACTGGATTTGGGAAACAAAACAGTCAAACATACAGATCAAAATGACCATTAATCTTCTACATTCTCTAGTTGTGTAGACTTGGGATAATTCACATGATGAATATTTTAACTCTTGAGAGTGTAAACATGAAACCAAATGGACCCGCAAGGGTCCATTTGGTTTCGTGTTTACGCTTTCAAAGAGTTACATCTGGTTAACCAACTTAAACAGCCTGTTTTAATTGACAAAAAATGCTTCTGGGGTCAAATATTCGTATGCGATTAATTGAGATTAATTAATTACAAGGCTTCAAATTAATTAGATAAAAAAATAATAATCGAGTCCCACCCCTAGTATTTATCCTTTTTGGATGTTTGTTTTACCAGTAAAGTGGGTATAAACCTGTCTGTGATGCTGAGCAATGGATGGCACTACTGATGGAAACTGCTGTGCTGTGATTGGCTAAACACAAATAGTGACGGCATGTTTAAACCCATCCCACTCCCACAACACCGGAGGGATTGCAACAAACCATGTGCAACCCAGATTTTGCACAAACAAGGGACTTTCTCTCCTATGCCACCAATAATATTGCACGCCCTACCAAGAGTCATTAAGACATGCAAATCGGCTTGACTGCCCACTCTCAAAAGGGCGCTTACTGACAAATGGCTGCAATTCGAAAGTGGCCTCTGTAAAACAAAATATGATTCCCTCACCCACCCCTTTTCCGCTCTTTGTATATGTTCCCTTCTAACTCATCTATGATTTGCTGCTTCTGGCTTTACAGTTGATGAAATGAAAAGTACATGGTCGTAGTTGTACCGTTACTTGAATTGTACTGTAAACCTCCAATCCTAGTAAATTAGTAAATTAGCAAAATTATGATTTATTCATTAATTCATTCATTCATTCACAAAAATAGCAGATCTGCAAGCTCATAGTGCATTACTTCATGTTGCAACATAAGCTTGTAGGTCTGCTATCTTATTTTTAAACGGCAAGATCTTTGCACTACATGTGTGGTCTAACAGGTTATTGTGCCCATCCAGCTGCACCTCCAGCCAGGCTACCACTGTGGTGTAACTGTCCGTATGCGTGTGTGTGCAGGTCCAAATGCAGCCTGACAGACCGGTACCGCCTGCACCTCTCCGCCGCGGACCTCCTCTTCGTGCTGTCGCTGCCGTTCTGGGCCGTGGACGCGGCGCTGGCCGACTGGAGCTTCGGCGCCGTGACGTGCGTGGGCGTGCACGTCATCTACACGGTCAACCTGTACTGCAGCGTGCTCATCCTGGCCTTCATCAGCCTGGACCGCTACCTGGCCGTGGTCCGAGCCACCGGGACCAAGACCAGCGCCCTGAGGCAGCTGCTGGCCCACCGGATGGTCTATGTGGGTGAGTGTCTGCGCTCTGACGTTTGGTGATCCTACGGCTGTGCTGTTTGTGACCCTACGCTTGTGCTGTTTGTGTCCCTACGGTTGTGCTGTTTGTGATCCTACGGCTGTGCTGTTTGTGACCCTACGCTTGTGCTGTTTGTCATCCTACGGCTGTGCTGTTTGTGACCCTACGGCTGTGCTATTTGTCATCCAACGGCTGTGCTGTTTGTGACCCTACGGTTGTGCTGTTTGTGTCCCTACGGCTGTGCTGTTTGTGACCCTGCGGCTGTGCTGTTTGTCATCCAACGGCTGTGCTGTTTGTGACCCTACGGTTGTACTGTTTGTGAAAACTCAGTGTAGTTTAGGCTCTGTGGGCAGACGCGCCAAATACAGCTGAAAATGGAAGCTTAGTTCCAGTTACTTTCTTTTTGGGGTACCTTGTGCTTCATGGAGATGCTAATTTTCCATTGTAGCTCACTTTTGCCCCTGCCCCCATAGGCAAAATGACCGTTTTTTTTCCAGTCGCAACGAATTTATAATGGCTGCATCCAATTTGCTGTCTCTCTGGATAACATTGAAATGTACTGACAACACATATAAGTTCCGCATCTTTCACTACACTCAATCTTTTCCTCCTGTTTCGCCACCAGTGCTGTTTCTAAGCAATTTGGAGCCCCAGGAAAAATCTCCTGTGGCGTCATACCTATGACAGGCACAGTAAAATGCCCCCCCAAGGGATAAAATTCAGAACTATTCTAAACGTTCAATTCTAGTCATAGAGGTATATAGAAGTATATAATGTATTTATCCGTATGGTGGTCGACCCGGTGCCCCAATGGCGCCCCAGGCAACTGCCTAGTCTGCCTAACAAAAAACGCCCCTGTTCCCCACCTTAATTCATCAACAACGTTCCAATCAGTGTTTTGGTTTCTTCTCTTGCTCCTAACCTAACCTAACCTATAGCATCTCCCATCTCTCTCTCCTCTCTCTCCATCCAGGGGCGTGGCTTCCGGCCGCCCTGCTGGCCGTCCCCGACCTCATCTTCGCCCGCACCCGGACGGCGGGCGAGGGCACCACCGTGTGCCAGCGCCTGTACCCGGAGCGCAACGGCCCGCTGTGGGTGGCCGTGTTCCACCTGCAGCTGGTGGTGGTGGGCCTGGTGGTGCCCGGCCTGGTGCTGCTGGTGTGCTACTGCGTCATCGTCTCGCGGCTGACCCGCGGGCCGCTGGGCGGCCAGCGGCAGAAGCGGCGGGCCGTGCGCACCACCGTGGCCCTGGTGCTCTGCTTCTTCCTGTGCTGGCTGCCGTACGGCGCCGGCATCTCCGTGGACGCGCTGATGCGCCTGGAAGTGCTGCCGCGCCACTGCAGCTTGGAGTCGGCGCTGGAGGTGTGGCTGGCCGTCACGGAGCCCATGGCCTACGCGCACTGCTGCCTCAACCCGCTGCTCTACGCCTTCCTGGGGGCGGGCTTCAAGACGTCGGCCCGCCGGGCGCTGGCGCTCAGCCGCGCCTCCAGCCTCAAGGTGCTGCCCCGGGGCAGCGGCGGTGGGAGGCGCGCCGGCGCGTCCACCACCACCACCGAGTCGGAGTCGTCCAGTTTACACTCCAGCTAACTGTGTGTGTGTGTGAGCAGGGACGTGCACACAACATGGACATCAAAGGGTGATTCAGCCCTTGCCCTTTTGGCAGTCTATACAACGACCTCTCCAGATGCATTCAGGGCAGGATCTAGAGGGGGGCAGGGGTGGGCAGTGGAGCCCACCCAAATGTGCATCCTGCCCACCCAATGAAAGGTAATATCAGTGGTTTTCATCAGTGGTCCGGGGACCACCAATGGTTGAGAGAGGTCCAGGTGGTCAGCCATGTTGGTTAACCAGATGTAAAAAAAATAATAATTTTACACTCTCAAGAGTTAAAATATTCATCATCTGAATTAGCCCAAGTCTACACAATTAGAGAATGTAGAAGATTAATGGTCATGTTGATCTGTATGTTTGACTGTTTTGTTTCACAAATCAAGCCAGGAATTGTGGACAAAAAACAAATAAATCTTTAGTTTTGGGGTCTGTGGGGCTAAAATGTCCTCAAATGGTGGTCTGTGGCTCAAATGCCGAATAAATAGTGGGCTCTGGTGTCAAAAAGGTTGAAAACCATTGCTTCATATGAAAACTTGGTTGGTTGGCGCCTCAGCGCAGCGCACTGTGAGCTTTAGATCTGCCATTTTCTTTTTTTTGTTGTTCAAAAGTGCCCTCTTGTGTGTGTGCGCGTGCGTGTGTATGTGTTTAAAAGGATGTTTACCGCCCAGGTGTCTGAGAGAGTGAAGAACAGTCTGCTGGTTCATGACTCGTTTTCACCTCATAGTCAAGTTTTATAATGTAAATATTTTGTACTTTCAAGGATGCTAACCCCTACCACCCCCTCCCTTCCTCCCCTTATACAGTTATTGTCTATTGTTGATGTTTTTAATAATAAAACAAATGAAAACACCTACTTTGTTGACCGCACTTCTTTTACGACCAACTTTACTTCCTGTTCTGATCCCGATTCCCCACACCTTGCGTATTGCCCGACGCTGAGTACCGATCCGCTAGCAACGTGCAACAACGAAATATAGAAATGTATAACAATGTAAGCGTTGTTGAAGTGCTGTCACAAGGCTAATACAGTAATAAAACTGAATGGCAGTATCACAAGAAGCATTCAAACTTCAGTTCAGTTCAATTCAAAGGAGCTTTATTGGCATTAGAAAACACAATAGTTCCATTGCCAAAGCGGGTGTCACAAATACAATTAAAAACAGTGGTATTGGAATGCAATAGACTGCATGGCATACTCACATATACTGTAGAGCCTAAAGATACCAGAATGTTGGGTATATTGGGGTATTGGCACAACTCTAGTGTGGTAGACATACATTTGTCACCTGGGTAATAAAACAATAATATAACGTAACAATAAAATTATAGCGTTCTGAAACTAAATTTAACTACACGATGGCTGAGGTGGTCTGTCTGACAAGTTTTTATTTTTTCATTAGAGGACGCAATGTGAGGAGTAACAAGAAAATAGGTAAACGCAATAATTGTATCAATGTCTCAGTTACAAATTACTGCGCAATAAAATCCTAAAAGTGGCCATTTAACTGTCTTAGGGGTCCATTTTTTTTAGATTCATAGCTCACCAGTTACGTACATTTAGCACTGGCTATTTTACTGTGGGGTTTCGATACAATTTCAGTGGACCTTTAGCACTACCTGGGGTTTGGGGACAAGTTGTTTATTTTATTTTAACTGACCACATAATACTTGTGTCACACCCTAGGTGTGGAAGGCTTTACGATAGGAATCTGAGCATTCAATTTGAACTTTGACGTGGACAGGGATTGGGAAACCTGCTAAACACTTATCGTGAAATTTGCTCTTTCTCGCCACGATTCACAATCAGAAACACAGTCAGTCACTACTGGCATGCACTGATCCAGAGAGTGCACTTGTTTGTGCTTTTTCTGAAAGGGCAACTAATGAAACCTTCTGGTGTTTTCTGAGTTTTGTCACGTCTTGGAGCAGGTGTGTGTGTGAGTCAACAGTGGCGTAACAGTGTGGCCTTCCGTTGTGTGTATGTGTGTGTGTGTGTGTGTGTGGGTGTAGGGGTGGATGTAACGTGTCGCATTTATTTGGGGGGGGGGGGGGGGCAAGAGAACATGTTGGAGTGGGAAGAGAAAATGGTATGGGTGCGGAAGTCACACCCATACCATTTTCGGTTAAAGGACTTTTATTAGTCAAGTAAAGCATCAAAATTAACATCAGTTGTTGTTGAAGTTACAACAGACATGCAGCATGCATAAAGCTAAAGGTCTGACTCAGGGAGTTTTTCTGTTTTTCAATGATAATAATGCTGTTGGTTTAGTGGTGGCAAAATTGTAGTGTTAGTAGCAGTAGTAGTGTTTCAAATCATTTTAAATATAAGCACTTTAATTTGAAATATCTTGTTTTACATGGCATCGTGTTTGGGGGGGCAGACTGGGTATTTAGGGGGGCATTGTCCCACCCCCCCCATGCCCATGCCTACATCCGCCCCTGGGTGTGCGTCTGTATGTGTAATACAGTAGATTTATGACACGTTGGTGGTACAGGACTCCAGTGAGGAGGTGTGAGCTCAAAGGGAGGAGAGAGAGGTACTGTAGGGGGGAGGGAGGTTCACTAAGTCCATTTTCCCATGCAGCGTCTTCTACGCGTGGTCTACAAACACAGAGCTTTACTTCCACCTGGAAGTTGGGACAAACATAAGCTGGAAGTTTACTGTGTCCCGTTTCCTGGGCCGGAGAGAGGGGAAGGAGGGGGGGGGGGGGTGAAGTGGAAAGAAGGGAAGACAAAGAGAGAAAACAATACAACTAAAGAAGGCTTCAGTCTGTAGCCCTGGGTATGTTGTGTGGACGTTTGGAGTCCCCTAATGCAGTCCCGTCCTGTTTACACGTCGCAATAATAACATTGACTGTGACTATGGATGAATGAATGAATGAACGAATGAATTGATGAATTTCTTGTTAACAGAAATGCGTGCAGTACATTTACAGTACACATCAAGTACACACTGCAACACGAGAGAGAGAGAGAGAGAGAGAGAGAGAGAGAGAGAGAGAGAGAGAGAGAGAGAGAGAGAGAGAGAGACAGGGGCGGATGTAGACATGGGGAGGTGCCCCCCTAAATGCCTAGTTTGCCCCACCAAACACGATGGCATGCAAAACAACCCAAGATATTTCAAATTAAAGTGCTTGTATTTAAAATGATTTGAAACACTACTACTGCTACTTACTACAAACGCTGCACCAGCTGCTACCATTATCAAGCGATAATTCCCAGTAGGCTGCTTATCAGCACCATCTTATTGAGGAGGCATGTTGTCTGGGAGCCTACTCACTGATAAGATGACAACTGCGATCTTATCCACTGATAACAGTCAAATCTGCTTGCGGTTAGGTTTAGGGGTAGGTTTAGAGAAGGGTGTAGAAATGTTTGTAGCAAAACCCTAGCCCTCTCCAACCGTAACCCACAGCATTTCATCATTAAAAAAGGAAAACTCTGAGTCAGACGTTTGGCTCTATGCATGCTGCGTGTCTGTTGCAACTTCAACAACAACTGATGTTATTGTTGATGCTTTACTTGCCTAATAAAAGTCCTGTAACTGAAAATGATATGGGTGCCCCCATACCATTTTCTCCTGTCCCAACCAATTGGGAAATGTTATATCCGCCTCTGGAAAGAGAGAGGGAGAGATGAATCAAGTCCCTTGTTTGTGCCAAATCTGGGTTGCACATGATTAGTTGTCGTCCTTTTGGTGTTGTGAGAGTAGTCTACCTAGTATTCGGACAGGTACGCACAGGTATTTTGGTAGTGTATTAATGAATCTTGTGCACCAGACATGCGTCTGATAAACCTACCGTGTATATCTGTCTTAAAACATACTAAAAGTGCATGGTAAACTCATCACCATTCATCACACAAACCCATCAGTGCCATCACAGATCATACACACCGTATAGCCTCCTCTAGGCTCCCGTATGCACACATTTCCCTGCTATTTTTAGTCCATTCAAAACAGGAAGGACTTCCTCCCACTCATACTCCGAACAACACAACAGCTATTAGGCCAAACAAACACAACCTGCTCAACAGCTTGGTGGAATTATATATAGAGATATACCTGTAGCTGGATGTGTAAAAATGAATAGGAATCATTTGTACTTCTTTGACTTTGTGGGTCAGAATCCAAGGCTAGCCTAGTAGTGGCAATGGTTCTATCTGAACTATCCCATTCCCATTATAGGGATAGTTCAGATTTTCAGAACTTAAGTTGTATAAAATACTGTCCATTAATATGGTGGTGTCAACTGTATTAATTGATTGCCAGAGTCCCGTGGTGGGAGTTCTGCTCTGGTTTAATTATTTCTAAAATATTAGGACCTCCTTTTTTCATTTTTGACCCTCCCTATCACATGGAACTACTCTTTGGGCGTAGTGATATGGACACAAAATACATAGTGCCCTGTGATAGAGGGGTCAAAAATGAAGGAAGGATGTGCTAATATATGATATGGGTCATCAATACAAAAGGTACAGTAGTTAGTTTTTTGGATTCATTTACTTTTATTGTGTGACTCCAGTGACTCCCACAAAATGGCCGCTACTACTTCATATTTCACCAAAACCAGAGCAGAACTCCCACCACGACAATCTGCACATCAATTAATACAGTTGACACCACTATTGCAAGTATTTCATACGGCTTAAAAAAAAAAAAAAAAAAAAAAAAAAAAAAACTGACCATTGAACCTTGAACCTGTGTAAGTCAGGGGTGGATCTAGGCATGGGTATGGGGGGCAATGCCCCCCTAAATACCCAGTCTGCCCCCCCAAACACAATGCCATGCAAAACAACCCGAGATATTTCAAATTAAAGTGCTTCTATTTAAAATGATGTGAAACACTACTACTGCTACCAACTACAGCTGTGTCACCACTAAACCAACAGCATTTCATCATTGAAAACAGAAAACTCTCTGAGTCAGACCTTTAGCTTTATGCATGCTGCGTGCCTGTTGCAACTTCAACAACAACTGATGTTATTATTGATGCTTTACTTGACTAATAAAAGTCCTGTAACCGAAAATGGTATGGGGGCGACTTCGCCGCCCCCATACCATTTTCTCTTGCCCCTCCAACATGTTCTCTTGCCCCCCCAAATGGGACATGTTGCATCCTCCCCTGGTGTAAGTAGACATGCAGGACATTGGAGGAACCCAGTGCAAGACATACAATAGAACATAGACAGTAAATTATGTAAACCACTTAAAACACATGACATCTAAACACTATGGCACTTCCAGCACTCGTCAAGTGTGGGAAACGCACTAGTCGACAGAGTGTTAATTCAATAAATCCCAAAAGAGACAAGTGTGAGAACAAAACCAGCGGTATAGAGTGGAGGAAGGGAAAAGACCCTTGAGTCTCACAAGACCCTATACTGTGTCTTCTATTCCTTATCTTCTTACACCCCTATTTAATCTGACACCATCTCTTCTTTCCGCTCTCTTTCTGGCACCGATATAAAGGTGTGTGTGTGTGTGTTGCATGTGGGGCTGTGGGTCATGGTGGTGTGTACTGTGTCCTGTGTGCATGGATGATATTGATAATTTATCAAATATGTTGGTGGTTCCACATGGGAGAGTTGCTTACTTTGCACGCACGCACGCACACACACAGTGGTGGACAGTAATAAGTAAATATATTTAAGTACTGAGGTAGACTACTTCTACTTTACCAGAGTATTTTCAACGTCCTAAACATTTACTCCTACAACACTGAATTGCAGAAACATTTATTTGAAAACGTTTTCATAGTTACCTTAAGTTGTAGTTTTCTATTATTTTTTTCCGCTGCCAGTCCGCTGCCTCCCCAGGTTGGTGGAGGGTGTGTAGAGCTCAGGATCACATTAGGAATTGGCACTGGGTGAAAAAATGGGTTGCAAAATCGTGGGATGAAAAATTATTTAATAAAATATCTACAAGCTTACATTGTGAGTTTGATTCCTTTCTTTCAAGTCGCCTACATTTTGATTCCTGGACTTTTACCTCATACATTGCAGTATACTTTTACAGTTTAAGTACGAGTACTTTTTCCACCGCTGCCACTGCACACATGCACATAGTAAGGCCGAGTTTATATTTAGTTGCATCGTGATGGTGTTATGCACTCTGTCGCTCATTTCATTAGTAAGTCACTTTCAGAGAGCGACACCGGCGTGCGACAATGTAGAATAAACGAGCCGCAGTGTGGTTGCATCTTAGTGCTATACCCAGTGCAATACCCAGACTGTGGCTCTCTAATAGACCCACAGTCTATTAGAGACTGTTTCTGCTTCATTACATGGTACAATCTAAGTCTGTTTCTTCTTCGTTATATGGTACAGTCTGTTTCTGCTTCATTAGATGGTACAGTCTGTTTCTGCTTCATTAGATGGTACAGTCTATTAGAGACCGTCTCTGGTTCATTAGATAGAACAGTCTATTAGAGACAGTCTCTCCTTTATTAGATGGTACAGTCTGTTAGAGACCGTCTCTGTTTTATTAGATGGTACAGCCTATTTTACTGTTTCTGCTTTATTAGATGGTACAGTCTATTTTACTGTTTCTGCTTTATTAGATGGTACAGTCTATTTTACTGTTTCTGCTTTATTAGATGGTATAATGAGGCCATTAGAGGCCGTTTCTGCTTCATTGTTAGATGGTACAGTCTATTTTTTATATATACCGGTATACTGTATATTTTTGTTTTTGGCTTTTTGCCTTTATTGATAGATAATAGTGAAGAATTACAGGAAACAGGGAGAAGGGGAGAGTCATGCAGCAAAGGTCGCCATGAACGGGACTCGAACAGACAACACGCTCTCAGGCCAAAGCCTACACTACAGTATGTGGCATGGACCTGGCCCTTTATTAGATGGTACAGTGGATTAGAGACCGTTTCTACGCTATTAGATGCTACAGGGGATAAAAGTAGAGACTGTTTCCGCTGTATTAGATCAGATGCCACAGCTATTGAGAGACTGACTTTGCTTTATTAGATGCTACAGCGGATAAGATACAGGGGAAACAATTAAGCGAAGAACAAGCGGGCTCTGAGATGACGTGCAAATCGTGACCCAGACTTGAACCCGGATTATTTACAACATCTCTCTCTGTGTGTGTGTGTGTGTGTGTGTGTGTGTGTGTGTGTGTGTGTGTGTGTGTGTGTGTGTGTGTGTGTGTGTGTGTGTGTGTGTGTGTGTGTGTGTGTGTCAGGGGCGGATGTAACATGTCCCATTTGGGGGGGCAAGAGAACATGTTGGAGGGGCAAGAGAAAATGGTATGGGGCGGCTTCATCGCCCGTGTCGCGACGCCCCCATACCATTTTCGGTTCCAGGACTTTTATTAGTCAAGTAAAGCATCAATAACAACATTGTTGAAGTTGCAACAGACACACAGCATGCATAAAGCTAAAGGTGTGACTCAGAGAGTTTTCCGTTTTCAATGATGAAATGCTGTTGGGTTAGTGGTGCCAAAATTGTAGTTAGTAGCAGCAGTAGTTTTTCAAATCATTTTAAATATAAGCACTTTCATTTGAAATATCTTTGGTTGTTTTGCATGGCATCGTGTTTGGGGGGGCAGACTGGGTATTTAGGGCCCCCCCACGCCCATGCCTAGATCCGCCCCTGGTGTGTGCGTGTTGTACGTGTTCGTCAGATTACAATCGGGTTGCTCCACTGGAAACAGTTCGGGGTTCAGTGCATTGCTCAGGGGCTCTTGGACTTGTTGAGGCAGGGGAGAGTGTTTGTCAGCCACTTCCTCCCGCCTTAGACCACCGCCCCCCCCCCCCCCCCCCCCCCCCCCCCCCCCCCCACCCCCAAGCGCTGACGAACATGTTGAACCAGTGAACTTCCACTTGACAGACAGGCCAGTGCTTATTGGCCTGGACTATACTGCAACCCCCTGGCCTGTATACCAGGGTTGGATTTAGCCAGCTCTACTAGGGTGGGCTGGAAGAATGGCAGGGTGTATGGGCAACTCTTGTTTTTCATATGAAGCAGTGGTTTTTCAATATTTTTTTTGATACCAGGGCCCACTATCTATTCAGCATTTGAGCTTAAAACTAAAGATTCATTTTGCTTTTGTCTACAATTCCAGGCTGGATTTGTGGAAACCAAACAGTCCAACATATAGATCAAAATGATCATTAATCTTCTACATTCTCTAGTTGTGTAGACTTGGGGGCTAATTCACATGATGAATATTTTAACTCTTAAGAGTGTAAACAACATGAAACCAAATGGACCCGCAAGGGTCCATTTGGTTTCATGTTTACGCTCTTAATGAGTTACTGGTTAACCAACTTTCCACCATTTAGCTGGGGACCACCTGGAACTCTCTCAACCACTCTCAACCACCAGTGGTCCCTGGACCACTGATGAAAACCACTTATATTACCTTTCATTGGGTGGGCAGGATGCACATTTGGATGAGCACTGCCCACCCCTTCCCCCCTTTAGATCCGACCCTGCAGTGCTGTATACTGAATCTGTGTGTGTGTGCATGCGTGAGTGTTGTTTGAAACATCACAGATGGCCAGGTTCTACTGTGTGTGTCAGAGTCAGATGGAGAACGGCTCAACTTCCTGCTGCTTAACAATTGTGGGAACACCAGAGGTTGCGAGAGAGAGAGAGAGAGAGAGAGAGAGAGAGAGAGAGAGAGAGAGAGAGATGGTCCGTGTCCAAATCGGCCTCAAACAACTTCCTGTTCTCTTCCTGGTCGCGGCAGTTACAATGCCAGGTGAAACCAATAGCCTGTCTGGAGGTTTATTTGTGTTGCCGTGGGATGAGAGAGCAGGTGGTCTCACCTCTGAGAAGTATTGCTCTGACCCCCAACACCCTGAAGGTCCGGTCCGAGAAAACATCGTCGCTATGTAGAACAGCCACACTGACATGCAAAGAGGTTCAAACCATGCAGGGGCGGATCGAGGCATGGGCATGGAGGGGCAATGCCCAGTTCCTGTTAAAACAAACCACGATATTTCAAATTAAAGTGCTTAGGCCTAAATGATTTGAAACACAACTACTGCTACTAACAACAGTACTTGCGGCACCACTAAACCAACAGCATTTCATCACTGAAAACAGCAAACTCTCTGAGTCAGACCTTTAGCTTTATGCATGCTGCGTGTCTGTTGCAACATCAACAACTGAGGTTATTATTCATGCTTTACTTGCCTAATACTGTATACTGTAAGTCCTGTAACCGAAAATGGTATGGGTGCGACACGGGCGATGAAGCAGAAATATAAAGGATACACACACATCATAATCTGCCAACCTCAGAACGGTGAAATAACAAAACAACACAATCTTTTTGTCCCCAACTGGTAAACCTCACTATGTCTAAACTTTATTCTTATAACATTAATCTCAGTAGAACTGTGCCAACCTTATTCCTACACGCATACTATTAACCTTGGTAAAACTATGGCCAACCGTAAACTTATTTCTAATCTTATCCTCACTCAAACGAATACAAGAACTAGGCTATCCCATTAAGTGCATGCGGTCCGTGAAAAACAATGAAGTTGAGCGTGTTTTGGGGGTGAGCCTTCCGGTTGCCATTTGAAATGGTTTGAAATTCATATTGTGTTGAACCAATCCATTGTCTTGCAGGTGCAGCCGTATGAAGGGGTTTCCAAACTTTTCAAGCCGCTGCTGCCCACCAAAATAATAATAATAGGCTGTTTGAACTGGATAGTCAGAACGATCACCCTGACCACTGACCAGTCTTGTACGCATTAGAATAATCATTATCTTCTCTTCTTTCAATGTTCAATTCACTGTTATTTTATTTTGTTTGTATTGGTAGAACTTATGATTTCTAAGAGCCTGCACACCGCAGGGGGACAAAAACAAGACCATGGCCTACTTGTGTGTGAGGAGTGAGTGAGCAGAAAACAAGTTCCCCCGACACCTCCAGGTGAACATTCTTGAGAATACTTACTTATGTCATCACCTAAACCAGGGGTTTTCAACCGGTGGTCCGGGGACCACCAGTGGTCCCTGAGAGGGTTCCAGGTGGTCCCCAGCTAAGTTGTTTAACCAGATGTAACTCTTGAGAACGTAAAAATGAAACCAAATGGACCCTTGCGGGTCTCTCAAGAGTTAAAAAAAAAAACATATATAATTTAAGTCTTAATTAGCCCATAAGTCTACACAACTAGAAGATGAATGGTCATTTTGGTCTGTAATGTTTTGCCTGTTTTGTTGCCCAAATCCACTCTTGTGGACAAAAGCAAAATAAATCTTTAGTTTTGGGGGCCCGTGAGGCTAAACTGTCCTCAAATGGTGGTCCGTGGCTCGAATTCTGAATAAATGGTGGGCCCTGGTATCAAAAAGGTTGAAAACCCCTGACCTAAACCAGCCAATCAGAGACTATGGTGGATGACCGTGAACCGATCACTTAACTTGCGCTTGCTCGCTCCTCACGCAAGTGAAAACAGTCTTGTTTGTTTTTTATTTGCAGTGTGCAGGCTCTATCATTTATCTGCTGAAGTTTAGTTCAGCACCCACTATGTATTCTAAACTAAAGTAACAATCCCTGGTAACACTAAGATATAGAAGAAAATAAATCTCATCACAACGCTTAGATCTTTAAAGGACCACTTCACCACTTTTTAACGCATCTTCACATCACATCATCATCTTCACATCATCATAGGTCCTCACTAATGTACATGATAAAATACCACTATTTTTTCCTTACTCAGAGGGCTAGCTGTGGGCAGTTCAGAAACCTGTCTTCCAGTGACATCATCGATGGGGAATCCAAGCTAATAGAAACCGCAGACTTTTCTATGCCTGAAAAGGTGCAATGCAAAAATAGCAGCCATCCTTCTCACAGTAATAGAAATATTTTTTTCTTCAAAAACGTAAAAAAAATATGCCGAATGATGATGTCATTGAAAGACATATGGTTTCTGAACTGCCCACAGCCCTACTGCGAGACACCTTTTTATCATGTAACCTACATTTGAAGACTGATAATATGAATATTGGTTGAATAGTGTTGAAGTGATCCTTTAGTCAATGTGGGAAAAATATAAAATAAAGAGCTACAGGTAAGAACTACATCTTGCATGTTTTGCCCACTATACTGTAGGTTAGTGAACGGGTGTTGACTTAACATTTTAGTAGGCCTCCATGTTAGACACTTTGCCTTACTATCGGGCATTATCATACAGTAACTGTCATTATTGCAATCGTTTTGCAATTTAGTAGATTATGCGAGTAGGCTATATTTAAACCTGCCATTTGAGGAGACATTTGCATAACAGCCTTGGTGGCATCAACTTAGCAGCCAGGAACTTTATCAATAATGTCATGTAGTAGCCTAAACATCAAAATATAGTAATGTGGCGCCACCTTGTGGCTGTGTAGGCATAGACAATCCGACCAGTTCAACAAACCCTTTCAACACATTCCAGGTATTTGAACATTACCTGGAACCAATCCAACACATTCCAGGTAGTGAAGGGGTGTTGACTTAACATTTTAGTAGGCCTTCATGTTAGACACAATTAGAAACTCATTGAAGACGTTTCTTGGTAACAATTTAGTTCCTAGATTTTCACAACTTTGCCTTACTATCGGGCATTATAAATTGAACATATTGTATAGCCGACGTCGCTGCAGCAAATGTGATATATTTGCAAATAGAATTCATGTTTGGTAGGTTGAACTAGGAGAAATAAAATTGTTTAGACAGAAAGTGTTCCACTTTCGCCCATGCTAAATTCAATTTCCCCTCACCATTAATATACACACTTTAATAGTACAAGCCAATAACACCTTGTGAGCTTGTAGATTGTTCATGAAATTGATAATGGCAGACACATTACTACATGGTTATGTTACTCCAAAAGATGGATTGCACAAGATTTTCTTGGGTCTATCCCCCCTCCTGATATACAGTATACCAATACCCACCAATAAAATGTATTCCCCATTGCTGTATATGGATCAGTGTTAATGCTGAACTTTTGACACAAGATGAATGTTGTTGTGCAGGTTTTTATTAAAATAAATGAATAAAATCAATTACATCACAAGCACTCTACCATCGTTCAATCGTGCTTCTCTTGCACAACGCTTTTTCAAATAACTCTTTGAAGCGCTCTGCCTTTGCTTTGCTCTGATCGGCCGGTACGTTGTAGGTTACAGAAGTGGGGAAAACCTGGATGCAGAGGTATTCATCGCTAGTGGAACTCTCCTCCTCACTGCACTCGGGTCGGTCACCGACACTGGAGGGCGGACGGAGGCCTTCACTGTAGGGCATGGGATCACCTCCAAAGCTAGTGCCGCTGTGACAGCCACTGTCATCCACGCGTGCTTCCACGGTACGGCTCGCAGCACAGGCAATCTTCTGCCTTCGTCTCGTCTTTGCGGTCCTACTGGTGTGGTTGCCGTCATCTGAACCCGACTCCGCGAAGCTCCCGCCTTTGGCAGATCGTTTTCCTCGCGTCCTTACGGTCGTACTCTTGCTTCGAGGGGCTGGATCACTGGCGTCGCTGTGAAGATCGTCGTCAGCAGAGCACGGTTTCTCGGCGAGTGTCGCACCTCGGGCAGAACAGGACTGCCTTCTCCTGCTGGTCTGTGCGGTCCTACTCGCCCCACTATGCAGGAGGCTATCGCCGCCAAGGCTGGAGTCACTGTAAAGACCGCTGTCGGCTACACTCGGTTCGTCGGCGCGTCTCTCTTTGGCAGACTGCCTTCTCCTGCCCCTCCGTCCTGTACTACTGCCCCGCTGGCGGGGGGAGTTGTACAGAAGGCCGCTGTCGGCCGAGCCTGATTGCTCGGTGAGGCTCCCGTCTGTGAAGGACCGCTTTCTCCTGCCCCTTTTGGCCACCTTACACCGCTTAAGGTTTCTAGAAACAAAGGAGTGACAGTTGGTAGTTCTGTTCCGTTCCAGGAATTCTATGGTCTCCACCAGGCCAAAGGGCAGGGCGGAGAGTATGTTCTGCATTCCGTTCGTCCACCATCAGCTAATCTCCGGCACCGCTAACGTGGTTGATGGCAAACTTTGTACACACAATCCCTAGATGCCAACGTTGCCAAAGGTGTTTATAGTTCCTCCTGTAATATTCACTCTTGAAATTTAACAGGAGTATTACTCCCCCAGATTCTGTCCCAAAATCCCGCAAATCGCTACACACTAACTCTGCAGTCATGTGATCAAGACAGATCTGTCCCATATTTCATATTCCATCCCAACTGTCTATAATTGACTTTCAAAATGTTTTGAACAAAAAGCATCAAATCATGAACACCAAGTGCAATTTACATAAAATCTTTAAATCACCTTCCTAACTAGGACAAATACAGCCACGCCACACCCTTTTCACATTAGCCTATTATAGCGCCACCAAGAGATGGATTTTTGAAAAAGGGGGGATGCCTCAAATCATCCAATTACCATCAAAGTCAGCCTTTTCACATTCACAGAAGAAATAGAGCATGCACATCCACTTTAGCCCAGGTGCTCTAGGATCTTTCTGGTCGTTGATTAAACCAGGGAAGCTTTGATACCAGAGTTGCGGACTCCATTTCTTTCTCACACCCTTTTCATATTGGCCTATAGCGCCACCAGGAGGCCACAACATGACATGGCGGAGACCTGTGATTTTTTTCCCCTATACATTTGTAATATTAATGTACTGCACGCAAACAAAAAATGAAAACAAACCAAGCCATTTTCAACTGAAACATTGATTTTGAAATCAATGTGTGTTGTGTTGGGTTACCTCTGCAGGAAGACGTGTGCCCTGGAGCAGTGCGATGTGGAGCCATTTCTATGGTCTCTCCCGGTCGGCCGTTCCACTTTGAATGTGTTAAGAACGCGCAGCAAGACATGCTGGTTCCAAGGGGTCCTGCAAAAGAATTAACAAAGCCAACCCAATGCTGATGACACCAGACATCTACCACTAGTTAACAGTAATGCCATCAGACCCGTGTCTAGATACCACTCGGACCAGGGAGGGGCCTCCAGGGAAAATCTGTGAAGTCATGCCTATAACTGGCACAGTAAAATGGCGCCCCCCAAGGGATTAAATCAGGATCAATGTACCAGTGTACACAGAGGCCCGCACACAGTCTATACTTGCAAGTAACTTTTTTTATTAGAGCAACGTTTCGGTCAACGGACCTTCTTCAAGCATGGACGGACCTTCTTCAAGTTGAGATGCTTGAAGAAGGTCCGATGACCGAAACGTTGCTCTAATAAAAAAGTTACTTGCAAGTATAGACGGTGTGGGGGCCTCTGTGTACACTGGTACATTGATCCTGATTTAAGCTTTTTGCCTGCCTACGCACCCGCCACAAAGACCCACAGGAGTGCATTAGACTTTGCCCCCCCCAAGGGATAAAATTATGAACTATTTCATGCCGCCCCCCTCATCTGTGCCCCAAACAACTGCCTATTTACATTTTCATGCCGTGCCGTCCTCTTGTCCTGCGCCTTTTCTGCAGGACCCACTGGTCACATGACAAGGAAGTTGGATCTGGTGAACAAATCAAAACACATGAAATTAAGGGAAATGCCTCCCATTTTCAGCATTTTACCATGTCATTAATATACCTTAAAGATGTTGTGGAAATAAAAAAAAAGTACCCCAGTTCTGTGTTTCCTAGAAATGGAGGTCTGAAAAAATCATTAACATGGTGTTATCAAGTTGTGTTTCACCATGTTAATGATTTTTTTCTGAAAGCATACAAATGGACCCATAAGGATTCATTTGGTTCCATTTGTACGATCTATAGAAGAAAAAAAAAAAAGGTAATCGAGGGAACTTTTTAGCCAAAAATCAAAAAAATATATATAGCTATATACATTTTTTGCCCCCCCCCTCTATGTTGCTTCTACTTTAACGCTGCAGCTGCTTCCCTGCGGACAGACACTTGCTTTGTCCTGCAGACGGTCCAGAAGTGTTATTGTCAAATCATATGAAAACAAAAACATTCATTGGTCTCAGGGAAAGCAGTGCCAATGTGAGGGGGAGGGGGTCGCGTGGTGCGAGGCAGCGTTGTAGCCAATCACAGCAGTCTCCAGCAGTTTCATAATAAGCCAGTTACCTTTAACTTGTAGGAACTGAGCCAAGCAAAACGCTCCTCTCCCCCCCCAGTGTTGCCAACTTGGCACATTTGTCGCTATATTTAGCGCCTTTTCAGACCTCCCTAGCGCCAAAATTAGTGAAAAACTCCTGGCGGAAAATATAGTGCTTTTTGGCTGGTGTGTTGGGGTGAAATTGATTGACAGGCGCCAGAGATAAAACCCTCATTTTTCATTTTTCCTCCTATGACAGTGGTTTTCAACCAGTGGTCCCCAGGCTAAATGATGGACAGTTTTGTTAACCAGATGTAACTCTTTGAGAGCGTCTCAAGAGTTAAAATATTCATCATGTGAATTAGCCCAAGTCTACAGTGTAGACTTGGGCTAATTCACATGATGAATATTTTCTATTCTAGTTGTGTAGACTCTACACAACTAGAGAATGTAGAAGATTAATGGTCATTTTGATCTGTATGTACCAGGCGAGTATCTAGCGCATTTTGGATCTTGTCAGTTGGCAACACTGCACACACACACCACACACACACCACACACACACCACACACACACCACACACACACACACACACACCACACACACACCACACACACACCACACACACCACACACACCACACACACCACACACACCACACACACACACACACACACACACACACACACACACACACACACACACACACACACACACACACACACACACACACACACACACACACACACACACACACACACACACACACACACACACACACACACACTCCATCCCTGCCGGAGGAGGAGGAAGCGACTGTCACACAGTTATAAAGTAACACGAGAAGCGAAACAATGTTGCAAACAAGACCAACATCCGCACAACACCAACACCACCACCGTGCTTCTTTGTTTCGCATCACTTGGCGGATTTGAAACATTATAACGACGTGCCGTTACGTTTCACAGCGGCGGTCACCACCATGTATCAGACCCTGTGTGTGTGTGTGTGTGTGTGTGTGTGTGTGTGTGTGTGTGTGTGTGTGTGTGTGTGTGTGTGTGGTGTGCGTGTGGTGTGCTATTGTTTGGTTGTTTTCCTTCTATACTGGGGGGTTTTCTAGTCTCTGGTCCGCCAGCCAGGCAGCAGGTGCAAGACGCTGGCTGATCATTAGGAGACTATTATGCAGTGTTGCCAACTTGGCGCATTTGTCGCTATATTTAGCTCTTTTCCAGACCCCCCTAGCGCCAAAATTAGTGAAAAACTCCTGGCGGAAAATCTAGTGCGTTTTGGATGGTGAGTTGGGGTGAAATTGATTGACAGGCGCCAGAGATAAAACCCTCATTTTTCACCATTTTTCCTCCTATGACAGTGGTTTTCAACCAGTGGTCCCCAGGCTAAATGATGGACAGTTTTGTTAACCAGATGTAACTCTTTGAGAGCGTAAAAAGGGTCCATTTGGTTTCATTTTTACGCTCTCAAGGGTTAAAATAGAGAGAATGTAGAAGATTAATGGTCATTTTGATCTGTATGTACCAGGCGAGCATCTAGCGCATTCTAGTGCATTTTGGAAGTGCCACTACTAGTGCATTTTGGATCTTGTCAGTTGGCAACACTGCTCCCCCCTCACCATGGTATTGCCCACATAATGCAGAAGAAAAACAGCACTCACCAGTATTTAAGTGTTTGTCTTTGAGTGGCCTTTTCTTCTTCTTGGCTGTTTGGTACAACTTTCGGCATGCAGCACACATGCCCAAACGGCTTTCCACTCTACTGTCACCTTTTTTTTATATAGAGAGAGAGCGAGAGAGAGAGAGATTCACTGATTAAAAATTGATCATTCACTCTGAGAACAGTTGATTGAGACATATTGAGAAATATGCGAACTAATGGGACTTTGTATGTGTACTCACCCATCAAAACATTGCAACCACACGGGTGCGATACAGTTCTCTAGTTTCATATCCAGGTGAAAGCCGTGGCACAAAACATCAAGTCAAATATTCCCACTTTCACACAAGCTGCACCGGCTGTCTTTCTCTCGAGCAAAGAGGCTCATAATGACAGCTGCACTTAATTAATCCCAGCCATAGAGTAGGCCTATAGACATAGTTACTGACAACTCCGTCCACTTCATGGGGCCGGTCCAATGGCGGCTCTTCTACATAGACTTGAATAGAGAATGGGGAACAACAAATAGGGACAAGTCCTGGATTTGAAGTAGGCAGAAAAAACATGTGCAGCGCCCTCGTTGAAAACAATGCATTTGCAACTCAAGTTTGTCTCTACTTGGACTGCATGAACAGCGCTCAGTTTCTGACCCCTCAATAACGCATCTCTTCTACTAGATGGCTCTGATTTATCCAAACCTCCTCTGATCACTGCAAATGTTTAGTTTGGGGCACACATTGGGCAGGTGGTGTGATTATACCCAGCCCCAATCCAATGCACCTGGTCAATTAGACCTTCAATAAGTTCCTCCCCAATCAATTCAGCACAAAACAGTGTGTTGCCAACTGCCAAAATCAAAATGCAGTGGCACTTCCAAAATGCACTATAATGTGCTAGAGCAGTGACGTCACCGCCCCTGTTCCGGAAGTCTTTTCCCAATTCATTTTTCTCATAGATTTTTTTTTTGAAAATAATTTATATCAAGACGATTACGGCGCGGACAAAGCCAACTCGAGTCGTGACGAATCATGATGACACACACAAACTTTTGGGACAATAAGATAATTTCTAAGATGAAAAACGAAACAAAAAGTCTGGTATCATGCCGTTTTCTACTTCTTCACAATTATATATTATATGACGATATTGTGTTTGTTGTCATGATTTGTCACAACCTGAGTTGGCTTTGGCCGCGGCGTAATCGTCTTGATATAAATTATTTTTCGAAAAGTCTATGAGAAAAATGAATGGGGAAAAGACTTCCGGAACAGGGGCGGTGACGTCACTTCGCACTTCCAAAATGCACTATAATGCGCTAGAGCAGTGGTTTTCTACCATTTTCATAGCAGGGCCCACCATTTATTCTGCATTTTAGCCATGGGCCACACCATTTGATGTAGAGTTTAGTCTCTCGGACTAATTTAGGAGAGATAAGGCAAAATGTTGGTTAAAATAGCAATTCTTCTACATTTTCTAAATGTGTAGATTCGTGAGAAGTAGGTAATTCAGATGTTTAAATATAATTTAACTCTTGAGAGTGTAAAATGAAACCAAATGCACCCTTAGTCCATTTGGTTTCATTTTACACTCTCAACAGATGCATAAGGGTCAACATAAGATACATAAGGGTCCATTTGGTTACCAAAAGTACTTTCTAGGATGGTACCTCCTATAGGGTCCTATCATAGGAGGAAAAATGGTGAAAAACGAGGGTTTTATCTCTGGCACCTATCAACCAATTTTGCCCCAACTCACCAGTAAAAAAGCACTAGGTTTTCTGCCAGGAGTTTTTCACTAATTTTGGCACTAGGGGGGTCTGGAAAAAAGCTGAATATAGTGACAAATGCGCCAAGTTGGCTGTGGAATCCGTACCAAGTGAACACGCTCCCTGTTTGTCTGTTGCCATGATGAGGAAAGAAGGCAGGAATGGAGAGGTTTCTCTGTTGCTCAGTTGGACTCTTTTATTGAACACAAATCTTTTAGTAAAAACATTCAAGTATAGGCCCTGGGCAGTAGGCCTCACACTCTAAAATAAATGAAGGTGTCACCATGCACAAGATACTAAGCAGTCTCCCACAAAAAGAAAAAGTGACCTCTCAGGGTATATTCATGTTAGAATAGAAGCAGGCAAACATCTTTAGCCAGTCAATGACAAGCACTTTCTGAGTGACAGGCAAGCTGTCAATATACTTAACAGCTGAGTTTGACACCTCTCTTCTTCCTGACATCCTAAATGTTTGTTTATAACTATCTGGAGATGAGGATGACCTGTGGAACCCTGTGGTAAATAGTGTCTTGTTCATTAGGCCAAATAGCAGGCACTACTGTTCTTCTGGTTGGCATAATGGTCAACTTCAAATTAAGCCTATTAGGGAACTACTGATTAATATGCAGATATGTTCAGATATTGATCCTTCGTGGCAACACTGGATTGTAATAACCTGTACTGATTCCATTTTCTGCCAGTAAAACAATCAGTCAGGCGGTAAGCACACGATAGCGGACAAAGTCCGACGTCTTTTCCGCCATGTTTGGAGTTTTTGAATGGATGTGGATGGGAAATAAAAATGTCCGTTGCGGCAAAGTGCGGCGAAGACCTGCGTACTGGGGACGTCGCACGGTCGTGCAAAAACAATGTAAGAATATAGCTGCAAGCAGCAATAAAACGTGACCAAGCAAGCAGCAATAAGGAGTCAGAACAATATGCAGAAGAAGGAACATATTTTTGAGAAATTATCTGAGGGGGGTGCTTTTGCCCCGGGTCCATACAATAGTGAATGAATAAATGAAATGTAAAATTCCCACAGTAGCCTACAACCTGGCCTCCTACAACAAAACTGATAAAAGCTTGGACAATTACAGTACAATTCAAGTACAACTAGAAGAAATTGTGAAATAAATGTGATTGGACACTAGTTAACAACAGTTGTTTAAAGGTAGGGTAAGTGATTTGAAATTCATCGTGTAGTACCAGCCTGGTGCACTAGGGGCGCCTAACAGTAGCTACACTATGTGAACCTGCTGCTCGATCCTGATTGGAGGAGAATTTGCCACCAACTGGGAAACTTTTATTAGCTCCTCTGCTAACATGGGGGAGGGGGAAACTCCATATATGGTTTCCACACCTTATAATAGAGCATTTTAACAGATTTTTTTTTTTTTTGGTGATATCTGACAGAAGTGAAATCACTTCTCCTACCTTTAATGGCCACTTTGTTCAAGAAGTTAATCTAACATAATCTGGCACAATGTTTTAACCACTACACTGTTACATGAAATGATCAAGGCTTGTACAATGCAAAGCTTTCGTTGGGTAGGTTACTACTGGAAATCTAGAATGTCAGGGTATAACCTGTCCGGGAATCGAACCCCGGTCTCCCAGTCTCAGGGCAGACACTCTAACCATAAGGCCACTGCATTGGTGCCATTACCATTACATTGAGTTTTATCATCTCAATCACAAAGTGACATTTCCGTGAATGTCACTTTCATGATATGCGAGTGTAACTCAGTGCTATTGAGAAGTAGGCAGAAATGCATTGGACTCAAAGTAAAAGCCCAGCTTGAATCCTTTTATGTTAGGTCTTTTTAAGTAATAGCAAATCATACACATTGCAGAGACTTTAATTGTTACTGTAAAATAATTCAAACCGGCTGTCATTTTACATCTCATCTTACTCACTTCAAATTGTTTCAGACACTAGACTATGATTTGTCACCGTTAGGCTCACTATGACCACTGATCACGTGACTAACCAAATGTAACTGTGTACCCCATCATTGGCGCAACTCCGTCTCTAAATGGCTCTGGAGCGTTGCATTAAAATTGGATTTTAGATCAGCATGCAGCAGTGGATAAACAAAACACAAGACAAATCAGTTTATAAAGAAAACTGAAGCAATAGGACATGGGGGTGTGACAATCTGCCACATTCTGATGTGAAACTCTACATACAATATAAAAGTATACTGGTTTACAGCAGTACGTTTTTATGAAGTGTATCCTTTAAACAAACAACTACCCTTAATCAATGATTATCTATGATAAAAATGCTTCAAAACAAGAGCCTACACATCAATGTTAACAGTGAATGTGATTCATAAAATGACCAATGCCAGGCTGCATTATATATTTGATGGTCAAATGAATTATTTTCGAAGTAATTTAAACATTTCATTGATGAGCCATGCAAGTTCCATTGTAAAAGCAGTGAGGTGGCTAAAATGGAAACTCCAACATAAAAGAAGGACATCAAGAGAATGGCAAGGTTTAACGGTTTTTATTAACAACCACTCCCAAAAGTATTAGATTACATTTGTACAAGGGCAGCATTGCTGGTTGAACTGGTAGGGATACTTAAGTAATCTGATTACTTGTAATGAATTATTTACATGATTACTTTACCAAACAAGGAGAACAAAGGAAGACCTGGAGATGCCGCAAACAGAAGGAGGGGGGGCCCAGGCCACCCCTAGGGACGTCGAAGCTGTTCCCACCCCTCCCCCTAACTTAACAAATGAATCCTAAACCGAGAACTAAAACATATAACGAAAACCAAGGCTGCCGGCCATCTCCAGGCCAAACAGAAATAAACTAACTAAAGAGAACTGAAAACAAAGGCTAACAAGAACAGAGCTGGGCTGCTGAGCTGTTGCCTGGTCTCTATCTGCCATCAGACTGAAGGAGCTGGCTTTTATGCAGGAGGAGGAGCATGGCTGATTGGGGAACCGGCTGCAGGTGCCAGCTGGGTGTGTCACTCTGAGTGAGGGAGAGACAGAGGGAGTTAAGCACAGACACTGATTGACAGAGTGTGTGTGTGTGTGTGTGTGTGTGTGTGTGTGTGTGTGTGTGTGTGTGTGTGTGTGTGTGTGTGTGTGTGTGTGTGTGTGTGTGTGTGTGTGTGTGTGTGTGCGCTGTCATGGCCACACGCAACAGGTCTACCAACAGGTCAACCAGCCTGCATGTAGGCTACACCGGAAGTGTAACAAAAACCCATATGAGTACATAAATCACAATATATCATAAAACATTCAAACATGAACATTTAAAAATGGCCGATATACAAGCTCCTTGCTTAAAACATACCTCTGGTTAAGTGCAAGAAAAACAAAAGAGGCTCTTGAGCAGTACTGAGGCCTATGCAGAGGGCACCTGAAGAATACTGAACCACAGTGTAAAATTATACAAATAGTAAAATGTGAATTTAGAAATGGCTGATCTACAAGCTCCTTGTGCATAAACATACCTCCAGTTAAGTGCAAACAACCCAACAGGAGCTTGTCCCTAGTGCCCAGAACTAGGAGGAGAGCACCTGAGGAACAACAGGACCATTTACTACATACAATAATGTGAGTGATGGTTTAGCATAAAAAACACCTAATGCCTACCTTGCTCACTCAGTGCATGTTGACAGCAAAAGGAGGACTGAATGACTAAGTCCCTGGCTTTATAGTGGGGGAGGGCTGTTCAGTGGCCACCTGCAAGTGGGTGAGTGTTTGGGGAGTGGCCACAGATCATTGTCTGCAGAGCCCTGGAAATAGACAGAGTTACGCCAACTCCGTTCACTTCATGGGGCCAGTCCGTCTACATAGACTTCTGTTGGATAGTGACATGAAGAGTGACAGCCGGAAGTTACTGAATGCATTGAAGCCTATGGGCTTGTGCGAGGACCACGTGACCAGGCGGTTTTCTGACCCCTCAATGTCACAACTCTTCTACTAGATGGCTCTGATTGTCTGGAGACAGGTCTCCCTGCTACATGCAACACACACACACACAAAAACGATAAATCGATACAACTTCGACTTGACTGTCTGACAAGTCGACTTGAAAAAATCTCAAGTCGTTAATGCCCTAATATATATATATATATATATATATATATATATATATATATATATATATATATATATATATATATATATATATATATATATATATATATTCATCACATGATGGGAGCTTTTATATCTTGGTACCACGTATTCAAACTTTGCACATTGACATGCTCGTAACACATCATCACATCACAGATACATGCAAGACCACCAAACCGTCTGACAATATGCAAACAGAACTATATGCACAATAAGCCATATAAAAATGGAAAACTCACCTTGGAAATTGGAAGACCATATTTCACATGCTTCCATAAGTTCCACATGCTTATTGCTCTCACACAATCTGGCACAATATACTTGCTCCAGTGTTGCCAGAGAGAAACAAGCAGAAGAAGACTCTTCACAAAGCAGCAATTTTCATTGGCTTATAAAAACGTCATTTTTTGATGAAAACAAATTTGCTTCGGAACTTTTGTCCGGATGGGGCCAAAGTTCTCATGTAGCAGGTGTCATGCAAATTGATCAAAAATCCAGGCAGAAAATCAGGCATGAGCATTTTTCAAACTGCTTAAAATGGCAGACACTCTGGGGGTGGAGCTTACCGGTCAAAGTTACAGATGTGTTCCACATGAATCACAGAACATGTAGAAACAAGTCCCATGATTTTTGGCCAAACGAGGCCCGAGTTATGGTTGTTAAAATGTTTCAGTTTCAAAGAATTGTTATAGCGCCCCTGTAATATCCCAGATGGGATTTACATATAATACCCGGAAAATGAAATGATGGGCAGACAAAGGGTTAAGGACTGAGGATTACAATTTATTGAATTAAAGTAGTAAGGTTACTGAACAGAAAATACAAAACGGTAAGGGAAGGGACTGGTGGTGCCAGAAAAAGTTACAATCAAAACACACCTACCTAGAACCCCAACCCTCTAACCTACCGGGAATGGCCTTTATGCAGCCAAACACTTCCTGGTTGTGCTGGCAGTAAGGGATCCTTCCTGTCGGGGCAGACTCCCATTCACTGTGAATGTATTGGTTGTGATTTTGTATGAATAAAGTTCACTTCCTTAAACCACACTATTTCATTTGATAATACCATTTCCTAGTTCTTCATAGTTTGTTTTATTTGTGGTGTGCTATTGACATGATCACATGATATGAAATGTCTAAAATCTTCAGTTAAAATCATGAGTACTTCATGGATTTCTCCAAGTGTTGCCATGTCCGCTTTTTATAAGCAACCTTTTTCAGTAAATCTGCTTGCAAGTAATGACAGTTTACTAGGTAGATTTTTAAGGCTTGTTCCATATCTGTGATTCTGCTCAAATGAACAATGAGTCAAAGAGCCCCCATGTTCCATGCATCTGTGCACACAGATCCCCATCTGTATTTTTTTTGTGCCAAGCCAGGTTTTTATTTTTCATCTGTATTAAACAAGAATTATTTTGGAAAATATCAAATCTATCAGATCACAGTGGCACACTTTGAGCTTTCAGATCTGCTATTCTCAAGTAGCTGCCAATATATGGTCTTAAAGTATAATGCATAGTATGTAATGTACAGTAGATGTATAGCTCATGATTGACTGATTGCTTATCTCTCTCACACAATCCGGCAACACCGGAGCAAGTGCATTGTTCCAGATTGTGTGAGAGAAATAAGCAACCATGGTCTATGACATGGGGTTTCAACTGATTGTGAACCAGGGACCACCAACCTGACTTAGAATCAACACGGGGACCACCACAGTTACCCTAAATCCATTCTGTTACTTCATTCAACCTAGAGAGAAAATATCCGCACTCACATATAGTTCACAAGTTTTTTTTTTTAATTTCATTTCAGAGAGAAATGAAATAAAAGAAAACTCATGAACTATATGCGAGTGCGGATATTTTCTCTCTGCATTGATCTGCAAGAATCTGCACCCATCAGCCATTGAGAATACAAGTTGGACTCTGAGTAGAGTGCGCCTACCTAACGATATACAGTAGCCTAATGATAGTGTAGACATATGGCATTATTATTCCCACAGTGATGTAGGCTAATTATGATAAAATCAGGCAAACTTTCTTGAGATTCTAACACCCATTTCTGTGGATTTTTCTTATCCTCAGACTTTCAGTAACTGACAAGGTTGGCATGCTTACTGTACATTGCACAAAGCTTTAGTGTGCTGTTCTATGGAAGAAAAAAATGAATACCTTTCAGGACCACAAGTGGTCCATGGAAGACCAATTGAAAATACCTGGACCTGGACTATGAAAACCAAATGAGCTACTATATTACTCTTTAAGACTTTCTTTAAGGCTCTTTAAGACAAGAACTTGAGATTTGTTTTTCATCTGGGGTTTGTGATCCAGGGACATGGGATCCTTTATGAAAATGTTTGAGGAGAATCACAGGTTTAAGCAACATTAGGGAACAGGCTCAAATAAAACATGCAGCTAGTACCATTATTTTCAAGCAACTTTACTGAAAAGGCTTGCTTATAAAAAAGTGGATATGGCAACACATGGATAAATCCATGAAAAACTCCCCGTTTTAACTGAAGATTTTAGACATTTCATATCATGTGATCATGTCAATAGCACAACACAAATAATACAAACTATGAAGAACTAGGAAATGGTATTATCAAATGAAATAGTGTGGTTTAAGGAAGTGAACTTTATTCATACAAATTCACAACCAATACATGCAAAGTGAATGGGAGTCAGCCGACAGGAAGGATCCCTTACTGCCAGCACAACCAGGAAGTGTTTGGCTGCATAAAGGCCATTACTCAAACACTTCCTACTCTACCTTCAAAAAAAAGTTACAACATGTGGCACTCACCTCTAACCTGGTGTAAATAACACGGGAGTTACCTACGTGTTGCAAAATGTACAGGGTACCCTGTCTTCCCCTGAAGAACTTAACTCAAAATGGGAAGGCTGAACTTAAATACTAGAACTACAAACAAAAGAAAGTACTCTGATTATAAACAGTACAGTACGGTACTTTAACAGTACTTTTACTGTGAGACTGTGGCTAGAGTAGGGCTTTACCGAATAGCCTCGTTTTTAACAACAAAGACTGGTTTTACAAAATGGCTGTGTTTAGGACAACTTCTAAGGACTACTATTTGACTTGTATTTGGACAAACTGGCAAAACTGGTATGCTTAGGACACTGAATGGTTTGGAGCTGCTGTCTGCTGGCAGGCTGGAAAGAGTGAGTGGAAGACAACAGGTGACTTATATAGTCTGATGATGGAGGTGATTGGAGGAGACAGATGCGTGGTGGCCCAACCGGTGGTGAGAGGTGGAGGAGTGGGCTGGTACTGGAGATGAGTGGGCTGGACCTGTGAGTATGATTGACAGACTGGAGAGAAGGAGAGGAGAGCAGAATATAGAGGGGAGGAACACATGCTGCCTGCACTGTCTGTAGTTCCCCCATAATAATACACGTAACAGCCCCCATTTGAGCAATTTGAGTAAGACTGGTTTTGCTGCTATTTGGCATCCCCCTCTACAAAACTGTAAAATATCAGAAGCATATTACGCTGCATGTGTAGATTAGGGGCATTAGAATCATTTTCACAAACGAGCAATTTTCATTGGCTCGTAAAAACATAATTTTTTCACTTAAAACAAAATTCACACCTATTTTCATATTCGTATGGCTCCAAAGTTCATGTGTAGGTCATTGTTATGCATTTTGATCAAAGATTGTAGGAGAACAGACATTTTAACTGTTTTACATATAATTCAAGATGGCGGTTCATCTAAAGGTCAGAGGTCAAAAGTCAGAATACAAAAGTTGTTCGGCATAAGCAGACGCATAAGTGAATATAAGCTACATTTCTGAGAGTCAAGCAGTTCATAAGTTATAAGTGTTTAAAGTTTGCAATTTCAGTTGAGTGCTATAGCGCCACCATTTGACCAGTGGTCACAGGCTTCGCATCATCACCGTTTGGCATCACCCTCTACCAGATTACCAATTTTCGCGAAAACCGACTGCACGGTTCAGCCAGAACAGCTATTTCTGGCGGAAGTAAGAAGGAGAAAAGCAGCAATATCAATTAAGTGACCAAGTCACTGCTTGGTCACTTAATTATACTGGATGGATGCAACTGGTTCAGAGATTATAACGACTACTTCTCTAATCAACAGTGAAGCCAGAGAACTCAAACAATGACTGCACAGTAGTAATGATAACCAGGTTACAATCACAAACAGCTAGGATGCTCTGAAAACGAATAACGTCAAGATATACTTTATGTGATGAACAGATGCATTCTACAGAGACATGATAGCACATTTCTCAAAGTAGCAGATCTCCAAGGTGGTAGCGCGACTCAGTGACAATCCATGGATGACATATGTAACATCATTCACAACTATAACTGTGCCCCGAAGGGGCACAGACAGCCGTCTCGGGTCACGTCACCTTACGGCGGTGACTCATCAGTATGGTGAGTCACCGCCGTAAGGTGGCGACTATGTTTCACCCCTGCAGGCAACTGTTACGTCACCCTGCGCCTGTGGGTGACGTAACAGTTGCACGCACGCACGCACGGACGGACGGACAGGGGGTGAAACATAGTCACCATCTTACGGTGGAGACAATAAACTTCAGAAATATTAAATATTTCTATCAATAACTACCACCTATTTTGGTCACAAGCGACAAAGTGAGTATGGAGTGAGCAGGAGTAGTCAGTCATTCGTTATTTCAGGTTCAACCATCCTGTAAACATTTTTTCACCCAGTACCAACATTGCCTGGGTTGTATTAGCACATGGCCAGTGACTCATTGAAGGATTTTGTCTCTGGTGTGCCACACCTAGGGCTTTGTGACTGAGTGAACGTAGTAGCATACTTAGGGTACTGTAGCCTACAGAGTGGAAGAGGGAGAGAGAGAAAGAGAGAGAGAGAGAGAGAGAGAGAGAGAGAGAGAGAGAGAGAGAGAGAGAGAGAGAGAGAGAGAGAGACGGACAGTGAGAGGGAGAGAGACGCTGCAAGGCTAGAGTTCCCCAAACAGTGGAACTATTCCTTTGGGATAGAATGAGCACTTCCGCATTCCGTTGTCACATGGGAGCTGTAAGGCCTCGTACACACAGTTATGTCGCTATGTCAAGCCATAGAGCCTCATTGACACAGTGACACATGGGTCCAGACCTCCATTTCCCACAACACCTTGCAGGATTTGGGCGGTGGGAGGAGACGCGGAATCGGATGTAAACTTCTCAGTGTAGTTTTCTTGCAGAGTTGAGCTGTTTGTGCGCTTGCAGAAATTGTTGGACAGCAGCTCACATTACTGAGCTTTCAGCCGCAGCGGCTCACTCTACCGCAGTCACAGAGCAGCAGGGCCGGATTTAGCCAACCCTACTAGGGTGGGCTGGAAGAATGGCAGGGTGGGAAACTCCAAGTTTTTCATATGAAGCAGTGGTTCTTTTTGACACCAGGGCCCACTATTAATTCGGCGTTTGAGCCACGGACCACCATTTGGTGACATTTTAGCCCCACAGACACCAAAACTAAAGATTTATTTTGATTTTATCCACAATTCCAGCTGGATTTGGGGAAAAACAGTCAAACATACAGATCAAAATGACCATTATCTTCTACACTCTCTAGTTGTGTAGACTTGGGCTAATAAGATGATGGATATTTTAACTCTTGAGAGTGTAAAAACGCTCTCAAAGAGTTACATCTGGTTAACCAACTTTCCACCTGGAACTCTCTCAAGGACCACTAGTGGTCCCAGACCACTGGCTGAAAACTGTTATTACCTTTCATTGGGTGGGCAGGATGCCTGTTTGAGGGGGCCCTGCCCCCCTCTAAATCCGGCCCTGAGCAGCAGCAGAGAGGAGCGCAGATCACAGCGGCGCATCCAAACAGCACCCAGCAAAAGGATAAAACCCGACGTTTGGAAAATGCTCTCTCACTGGCCATCCCATCACCATATAAAGATATTAACTAAATGCAAAGTTGCATTATGTTGTAAGGCTTATGCGGAGCCAATCACATTTGTTTTGTTTCGCCATAATTTATGATTAAATCATATGAAAAGAAGTGGCGGGCCATGCCGCAATGAACCACACTCTCAAACTCACAACTATATGTTTCTATAACCAAATTAGTTTTGCAGGCATTATGTGGTCAATGGCCAGGATGGGTACATTATATGGAACTTAATGCAGTGAAGGGAATATTAATTACGTAGAGTTTAATGACGTTATCATTAGGGCACAGAGACCACAAACCCGCGAGGTTTGAAAAACTCTCCTTTTCTCAAGATGACTTCACAGAAACATATCAAACAAATAGAACGTTACAGTAAATTGTAGGCTAAGGATTATGCAGGGGCAATCACATTTGTTTAGGTTTGCCGTATTATTATTTAAATTCTATGATGAAATGCATCAGTTGCGGCGGCATCTCCACGTGGATATGAGAAGATCATGGTGATCAACACATACAGCACAGCTGCGCTCCGAGGAGAGAAATAAAAGGCGAGGGATCGGATTATTTTTCCGGGCATTTCATTCATTAATGTGAGTTCAAAATACCATAATGACTCGTCAAGACTCCACAAGTCATTAAGAGAGATTATAGCAAAGGTCTTCAGTTCTATACAAAATAGGCAACACAATGAACACATACGCCTACATAGCCTACATACTAAAAATCACACTGATCTCATACAAAAATAATAACAAGATGTAATATGAACAATGTCACATTATGTAGGCCTACTGATTATTTCCCTCAACACTGGCTGGTGAAAGCTTCTGTCTGTACTTGCCTCCCTGGCTCTCTTCAGAAAACTAGGGAGGAAATGATGATGGGCGTTCATGTATTTTATACAATGTTTAATGCACAATTCAAACTTGAATTAATAATCGGGACTGGAGAGGGAGCGAGGAGAGGAGAGGAGGGAAGGGAAGGGAAGGGACGTCGCGGACACAGAGCCATAGAGTGTAGACAGAGTTAGCCTACGCCAACTCCGTTCACTTCATGGGGCAGTCCAATGGCGGCTCTTGTACATAGACTTCTATTGAGAATGGGACACCAGGGAAAAGTCCTTGCCTCAGCTTTGATGGTCTTAAATCCCTTTATTTTAGATAGGCTACATACACAACATAAACACTAGGCTACAGAGTCTGCAGTCGTTACTACAATACTATTTTAAAACACTTGCCATGTTGCGCTTATGCCCTAAAATATCGCCACCCTAATTGAAAACAATGTATTTCCAACTCCTCTATTTAACTGCATGAACAGCAACTCAGTTTCTCACCCCTCAATGTCGCAACTCTGACACTAGATGGCTCTGTGCGTTGTCCAGTGCTGTTGTCCCATTCAGAGACAAACAGGAGACTACAAGTCATTCTCCTCCCCTTGGCCTCCTAAACGTCACTCATTACTCCACAATCTCGTATTGGTTCGCTTATAAAGCCCGCCCGTGTTTGACATATGGTGGGAGTGTTTGACATATGGTGACATGCCTACAACCTGATATGTGACTGATGCCCCCCCTCCCCCACACATGTCAAAGTGTCATGTGGCACCGGTGTAGTCCTGGCAGCGATATGTCAGCGTGTCAGCCCACGCCCCCTTCACCACGTGGTTCACACAGAAACCAATAGGAGAGAAGCAAGGAATGGAGGAAGCTGGGGGTTGTAGTTTATTTTTGTTGGCAAGCAAGTAAAGGAGACTGGATCCAGATAGGATTATGCACAGAACTGACAGCACTGAGGTGCTTTATTGAGTGTTTTAGAGGAATTATATTATTATATTAAGGGCTGATTGTTATTTATGCACCAGGCAGGGCATGTGCAGATGTGATTTCGTTTTTTATTTGAATGGATGCACCAGGGGATATGGTGCATTGGAAAACTACACTCAGATGTGAGGATATCCTCATTGCTTCTTAGCCACTACCCAGATCGTGCAAGGCATTGTGGGAAATCGAGGACCTGGCCCATATGGCTATCTATCACCACGCCATGACAAGCCATGTATATCTGAACGCACCCTAACCTATGGCTGTAACACACACACGCGCGCGCCCACTCTTGTGCTATAGCACTCTGACACTGTGGTACATGTGGTGTGTGTACGGTACGGTACACAGTACTTGTAACTCTTGTTCTTCCTGAATTGCATAATCAAGGCAAAGGTTAAAGGCATTGTTTCTCAGTAGCGCAAAGGGGGAGTGCAGAAGTCAGGAACAACACTGCTGCAGAAGAAGTAGTGTGAGAAAAGAAAACAGAAAGCTCTCCAGTCCAGCAGCACATGGAACAACTGTGAACTTGAGAAGAGAAATATAAAAAAAAAACACATAAGAGAGACGGTTGTATAATACAAGCAGAGGAGAGGGAGGCAGAATGTTGATTAAAACACTTTTACAAGTGTGTTTCCTGCTGAGCACAGTCAAGGAGCTGAACGGGGAAGACCAGAGCCAGTCTGCAGTGGAGAATGAGCAGGGTGAAGCTGTCAACACGCCCACCACCACCACTACCACTACCACCACTCCGGAGTCCTCCTCCAGTAAGTTCTCGGGTCACCTGCTGGTCGTTCCCATGGACGGGAGCCACTGGATGGACATCAAAGCCATCGCCCAGGAGATAGGACGCCGCGGGCATCGCGTCACCGTGGTGATGCCCGAGATCTCCCTGCGCCTGGGTCCCGGCAAACACTACGACACCCTGAAGTACCCCGTCCCTTACGGGCAGGCGGATTTCGACGCCCTCATGGGGAACATTGTCGAAACTATGAGCAAGCCTATCCTGGAGAAGATGAGCCACGTCAGACGCACCATGGGCTTCATGTTCGCCAACGGAGAAGCCCTGCTGATGAACGCAAGTCTCATTGAACATCTGTCAAAGCAGGTCAGTAGAGGCGGGGCAAAGGTCTACTTCACAGTCAAGTCATGTGCTTTAGGGCGCTCCTAGCTCTGCTGCACGAATCCACTGTCTGGTTGGTCCAGAGCTCCACTGGTTCTATGGGTCTGCCTTGCACTGGAGCTCTGTAACGTACAATGCAATCTGCCATTAGTCGACCCGAGCAGCCTCTCTTCTGAAGTGGATATATAAATAACGTTTTAACTACTCACCAAAACAAACCAGGCTTGCGTGATTAAAAAGCCTACTTTCCTTAGTGGAAACATTCTGAACCCCCACACCACACGGACAAAATGGACTTTTCGGCCAGAACGTGACTGTTTTCCATCGGAAAAAACAACAACCATGATTTGCACCCTCTACTGAGAAAACCTTCATAGGGAATATTTTTCCTCCAGTGAAAAACAACCACGTTCTGCCCAAAGTGTCAATTTGTTGTCAAGGCTAGGGCGGTACTAATGCAAGTGCTATGGGCTAAGAAATGTTCGCTTCCACTGAACATTATTATAATGACGACAACTATCAACGTCAATGTATGAAGCTACCTTGGGACTGTTCTTGACATACAGTACATATCCAAACAACGTCACCCCTTCTCATTCTGCAGGGTTTTGATGCTGTTCTAACGAGCCCCATGATGCCAACGGGTAATCTGTTGGCCAGGAAGTTGGGTGAGTGCTTCTGTGGTGGCAGCCGTTTGAGATGGTTTACCATGTGCTTCAGCTGTCTCTCCGTAATAGTTAGGGAATTTTAGTAGATATGACCAATCTGGGAACTAAATCGTTACCAAGAAATGTCTTCACCAATGTGTTTCGTATGGTGTCTGATAACAACATGTACTAAAATGTGGAAATTCAACACCTGTGGGAAACATCATTAAAACAGGCCAAAGTCGGGTTACTATTCACTAACCATTAGAAGGCAAAACATGCACATTTTTTGGAAAAATGGGCTGGAAATGCTGACTGAGAAAAAAACAGTTGTCTTCTGATAAAAATAATAAAATAAAAAATAAAAATAACACTTGGAATGTATTCAGCGTCATGACCCCCCCCCCCCCCCCCCCCCGGCCCCCTAGTTAGACATATGGCATGCTACATAAAGCATGATGACATTTTGCATGGTTTGCCTTCTATACGTTGTGACTAGTACCCCGACTTTTTTTTTGTTTAGTTTTCCCCACAGGAGTTGAATGTCAACATATTAATACATAGCCACCATTAGAAACACATTGGTGAAGGCATTTCTTTAGTTCGATTTAGTTCCCTCTGGCTTTCCTGACTGTTAAGAGCGAATCTTCCATAATACTATAGGCCTGCCCAGCCTCAACATGGCGAGAGGAGTTCCCTGTGGCCTGGACATGAAGGCTGCAGCCTGCCCCCGCCCTCCCTCGTATGTCCCACGCTTCTTCACTGGCTCCACAGATAAAATGAACTTCAAGGAGAGAGTTATCAACACTCTGGTGGGTGCACTTTGATACTATAAAAACCATAACCTGCACGTACAGTCACACACTCTCTCCATTTAAATTTCATGAAAGGTGGCAAGGCCACGTTCCAATTTTTAAAAAAATGAATCTTAAAAACAGCACAGCCTACTTTTATTACTAGGTACTCGATTGTAGGGTTGACAGGTGCATCACAGTGGTTTATTTTGCTGTGTTATTTTTTGTTTTGTCCATCCTTTTTCAGGAAAAAGAAAACATCAATCTGCAAGGACTTAATCCAAACAATGGAGCATTGTGCTGTGATAGCTCCTAATGAAAATGTCCCACTGTCAAAATGAACTAGAATACAGGCAATTACATTTACCCTGTTAATGGTAACAGAAGCAACTTTTTAGCCAAAAAAACAAAATAGATTCAGATATTGTTCCCCTCTACATTGCTTCTACTTTGATGCTGCAGCTGTTTCCCTGCAAGCAGACACTTGCTTCGTCCTGCAGACGGTCCAGAACTTTGTTGTTCTCAACAAATCATGAAAACAAAACATTCGTCGGGCTCAGGGAAGGCGGGGCTAATGTGAGAGGGGGAGGGGGGTTGTGTGGGGTGAGGCAGCGTTTTAGCCAATCACAGCACAGCAGTCTCCAGCAAGTTCATAATGAGCCAATAGAGTAGAGGGGAGGTGGAGTTAGACGATTCTGTTTACAAACACAGTGTTTGTACACACTAAAGTTGTTATTACTTTTTAAAAGGTTTCTGGGGGAGAAAACAGCTCTACTCTAGCTGTTTTCTCCTTTGAACTACAATTGAATTATCTGTAAACGGGATTCTTATAATTAATACAACATGATGTTGGTCCAACAGATTGCTTTGCTGGAGCCGTTGTTGTGCAAAATGATGCACTGGCACTTTGACAACCTAGCGGTCGAGTTCTTGGGAGAAGATATTAGTTCGGTTGAGGTCATGAAAGACACCGCCATCTGGCTCTTGAGGTAACAACATGGAGTGAACTCTGAATATTCTCTGTCTGCAGGAGTCTAGCCATCTATAACGAGGTCGCCAACCGTTTGGACATAAAATGCCATGGTTTCATTTTCTTGATAATCAGTTATTGAATTCTGAGAACACGTAAAATCAAAAAGAGATAATATAACAACATCTATATATATTTATTTATTAATGCTGTTGAAAATAACGAGTTAAATGAATTTTGTTCATTAATCTGAAAAAATAATGCAATTAACTCATGTTGCAAACTGACTCAATACACTGAGCATATATATATATATATATATATATATATATATATATATATATATATATATATATATATATACTGTATAAAGCAAGGTGCGCAATTATAAACAAAAAAATCCCTAAAAAGTCAACTTTTCATGAATTAACACCAAATGTAATTCTTTAAATGAATACAATCTAAGAGACTGCATGGATTAGAAGACAAATGTTTAAGTAGATCTGCTATATTCATTTAGGTTCAGGGGAATGTCAATTTTCTCGGTTTGGGTCACAGGGTGACGATATACATTTTCTATGTCCGCTGCATACAGGACTGACTTCACACTGGACCCCCCGCAGCCTCTCATGCCCAACATGGTGCTGGTGGGAGGGATGACCTGTGAAATGAGGAACCCTCTACCTGAGGTAAAAATGTTTGTGTCTAATATTAGTTTTAATAATGTAGCAGTTAGCTGCTGCTAACTGCCGCTGACAGGACTATTAAAGATCTGCTGATGCCCCGGCCACGCCCCCTTTATTTACAATGTGCACCTTTTGAAATGTACCGCAGTTAGGCTAAACAGTTAGGACAGCGTTGCCTCGCTGTGTTTTGAAATGTTTGAAATGTACCGCAGTTAGGGTAGCATCAAGTGTAGGCCGTGTGCTGAAGGCTTAGAAAATGAATTCCGTTCCCATGTCAGGGGGACTAATGCAATGCATTTTTGCATAGACCATACCCTTCTGAACATTGGGTTAAAAGTTCTACTCATAATATCCTGCAGTATTTTGTCAGGAGCCAGATATGTACAACAAGTCTGTAACTAAAAAACGAAAATCGTATGTTGCTCTTTTTGCTTGTAAAATGTGATCTATTGATTTTGGCAACCCAAAATCTTTCCCAAATGTCATAAATACATATACCTAACATCTAAAACAATTATTGGTGCTATAGTTTACTCATATGTGAATTTAGATCATGAAATATAGCAAATTTGTTAAAAAAACGCTTCACCTTAAGTGATTGTCATCCAGCACAATGTAACATGCACATAGTAAATTTAGCCAAAAACTTATGTTTCATACATAAAAATGTTCTCAACCTACTGTGTAATGAAATGCATTAAAGAACATCAACACATCCTACCCCAAAATGGATGATAATCTATGAAAATGTTACCACGCCCCTAAATTGGAATATGGCAAAAATGCACATGACTACAAATGAATGCACTAAAAGTCAGAATTATTGCAGCAAATGGTATGAAACATTTATTAAAGTGTCACAGCATCTGTCATTTGTGTGTGTGTGTGTGTGTGTGTGTGTGTGTGTGTGTGTGTGTGTGTGTGTGTGTGTGTGTGTGTGTGTGTGTGTGTGTGTGTGTGTGTGTGTGTTTGGTGGAGGGCTGTAAATAACAGTGAACAAAGGCGTCTTGATGGCCAGCTGAAAGGTGTGACCTCCCAGCATTCCTACCTAAAACTTTCCCCCAAACTGCTGATAAAGAATTGAACCAACCAGCAGCTATGTATTTTAGGGTCTGTTCTGTAGTTTTAAACAGATAAGAACTTTTTTTCCTGAATTGTAAGTAATACAGTATAATATAAATTCACTACACCACCAGTGTATCAAAGACCTATGATATGACGGAATTGTTTTATAATAGCAGAATTATCATATACTAACAATACTACAATTTTTAATGGCGATTGTATATTAACAATAAATATTTCACTTCAAAACGGGCATGCATATTTTGTCTACAACCTCTCACTTGGCCCAGCGCCATCAATGCTCATGACTTACATAGTTGGCAATATTGATTATTGTTATTATTTTGTCTCATAATGCGCGCGCATGTGTGTGCGTGTGTGTGTGTGTATGTGTGAGAGAGAGAGAGAGAGAGGGGGGGGGGGGCTTACCTGCAGACAGTGTTTCTGCTCGAGAAAGTTGATCCTTCGTCCGTTTGCCTCCCATAGTAATATATTTGTCCACTTTTTTACAAAGTATGCAGATGGCTGGAAGCACAGGGCCAGCAGAGTGGACGGGAAGACCCGTCTGAGACCGAAGTTTTTTTCGGGGGGTTTCAGAAGTGGTTACGTCGGGGGTGCTGCTCTCTTTTTTATCTGCACTTTCTACCTATAGATCTATTTTATGAGGTGAAAATTATTTAGTCCGCCTGCCTGCCGTCGGCTTAGATGGTGACATAATGGTGATGTAAGTACGAAACCTTAATAACTAATGTCATGAGTATTGGCTCGCTCTGCTTACACACGAGTAGGCCATCGCCGGCTACTTGTGTGCAACGCTCAAGTTTGCACTCTACTGAGTGCTGATCTAGTGTTATTAGTGGGGTTGCTTGAAGGGGAACCCCACTATTGTTATTGTGATGAGTTTTTTCTGTAACATTTTTTCTCTTTTTTCACCTTGTGATGACAATAGCCTATACGTTGTATAATCGAAATGATTTGATTGGCTGAGCGAGGAAGGTGATGTATGATGATGTAAAACTTTATTTTACTACGTCACCATGTTTTCCCTGTACCATATAAATCCATGTATGATGGATGTCACCCACATGGTGAGTTTATGATCACTGATGTTGTAATGTTGAGATACATCATACATCACGTTCTTTGCTCAGCCAATCGAATCATTTCGATGTTACATCCAGGAAATAATGGTAACCATTACAATATCATCGGGGCAACCCCACTTTGCAATTGCATAATTCTATTTCTAGTTTTTACATACGGCCTAGCCTAGTTCATGTTTGACAAAGCTGCTGTCAGAGACTACAGTTCATTATTTCATGCTATGGATATAGGCCAAATAACAGAACCTTATAGCCATTATGCCTCTCCTCGGACACTCTCTTCTACAGTATATGGCCCCTGTTCTATTAATTAAATGTTTTCCTTATTGGGCAAAGGGTGATGCAAATGAATGGGCTGCATGAATACATTCCCCTTGATTTAATAGACAATATATATTCTTTATTCATTGGATAGGCTGTGTCTCGCCATACACACATGCATAATTGCTATTCCTCATGCAGCATAATATCGGAGAGTAAATTGTAAATTCAGTTAGGGCCTTACACAATGAATCCACACTTTTTCTTTTGATAGCCTTCCGTATCTTGTTTAATTTTCTGTCCTAGGAATTGTAGGTCTACTAATGAATCATGGGTATGGGGAGGAGTGGTGTGGTGCTTGTAATGGTGAAGAAATTGGGAGACTGATAGACCATATTGTGATATGGATTTTCGTTTAATCCCATTTCCACAGCAGGCGGACTAAACAATTTTCACCTCATAAAATAGATCTATAGGTAGAAAGTGCAGATAAAAAAGTTCTACTCGTTTTATCCTGCAGTATTTTTTATAATCGGTCGTCAAAGACGGCACTGTTTTTTTCAAGGCGCACTCAGCGCGGAGTAATCTCTGCGAGGGGAGTGCTGCGGTTTTGGTCACGGGGACCAATAGGGGACTAGGTTTATTCTCTGGGCCATAATAAGTTTAGAAACATGGCGACGAGCAGTTCGAGTAGCGAAACAGAGCAAAACAAACCAAAACAAAGAAGAAAAGTACGTAAAAAGCAGTCAAGCGACTCAAAACGATGCTATATGCACTTTTTGACCGTACAGAATGAGGACGTTAAGGATTTTACTAAAACAAGGTGGGACACTTACAGGTCCGTCGTCAAACAATGGCTTTGTCTGGACGGCGAAAGTAAAGCTATCGCCGAAACTTTTAAACACTGCGTGGACGTGGAGTTTAATAATGTTCCCGAGGATGCTGGTTTTCACGCAATGTGTTACCGTCGTTTTATTTGCAAAAGACGATTGGGTTTGGCCGAGAAACGCTGTGCACAGACGGAGGAGAGAGAAGAGCCAGAAGCAGTCGCTGGTCCGCCGCCCGAGAGCAGCACCCCCGACGTAACCACTTCTGAAACCCCCCGAAAAAAACTTCGGTCTCAGACGGGTCTTCCCGTCCACTCTGCTGGCCCTGTGCTTCCAGCCATCTGCATACTTTGTAAAAAAGTGGACAAATATATTACTATGGGAGGCAAACGGACGAAGGATCAACTTTCTCGAGCAGAAACACTGTCTGCAGGTAAGCCCCCTCCCCCTCTCTCTCTCTCTCTCTCACACACACACACACACACACACACACACACACACGCACACGCACACGCACACGCACACACATGCGCGCGCATTATGAGACAAAATAATAACAATAATCAATATGGCCAACTATGTAAGTCATAAGCATTGATGGCGCTGGGCCAAGTGAGAGGTTTTAAACAAAATATGCATGCCCGTTTTGAAGTGAAATATTTATTGTTAATATACAATCGCCATTAAAAATTGTAGTATTGTTAGTATATGATAATTCTGCTATTATAAAACAATTCCGTCATATCATAGGTCTTTGATACACTGTGTTTGTCACTCCTCCTTTGAGTATGACGTTGTCTGGCTGGTGGTGTAGTGAATTTATATTATACTGTATTACTTACAATTCAGGAAAAAAAGTTCTTATCTGTTTAAAACTACAGAACAGACCCTAAAATACATAGCTGCTGGTTGGTTCAATTCTTTATCAGCAGTTTGGGGGAAAGTTTTAGGTAGGAATGCTGGGAGGTCACACCTTTCAGCTGGCCATCAAGACGCCTTTGTTCACTGTTATTTACAGCCCTCCACCAAACACACACACACACACACACACACACACACACACACACACACACACACACACACACACACACACACACACACACACACACACACACACACACACACACACACACACACACACACACACACACACACACACACACACACACACACACACAAATGACAGATGCTGTGACACTTTAATAAATGTTTCATACCATTTGCTGCAATAATTCTGACTTTTAGTGCATTCATTTGTAGTCATGTGCATTTTTGCCATATTCCAATTTAGGGGCGTGGTAACATTTTCATAGATTATCATCCATTTTGGGGTAGGATGTGTTGATGTTCTTTAATGCATTTCATTACACAGTAGGTTGAGAACATTTTTATGTATGAAACATAAGTTTTTGGCTAAATTTACTATGTGCATGTTACATTGTGCTGGATGACAATCACTTAAGGTGAAGCGTTTTTTTAACAAATTTGCTATATTTCATGATCTAAATTCACATATGAGTAAACTATAGCACCAATAATTGTTTTAGATGTTAGGTATATGTATTTATGACATTTGGGAAAGATTTTGGGTTGCCAAAATCAATAGATCACATTTTACAAGCAAAAAGAGCAACATACGATTTTCGTTTTTTAGTTACAGACTTGTTGTACATATCTGGCTCCTGACAAAATACTGCAGGATATTATGAGTAGAACTTTTAACCCAATGTTCAGAAGGGTATGGTCTATGCAAAAATGCATTGCATTTGTAGTCCCCCTGACATGGGAACGGAATTCATTTTCTAAGCCTTAATCTGGAATCAGCACATGGCCTAGTGCAAGTAATGTGCAGAATTGCGACGTACGCAACAGTTACTCAACAAAATAAACTAACATAATCATGCAAAAATAAACAATGTAGAATGTACTTTTGGGCAAGTATGAAGCAAGTGTGTACTGTGAAACACATTCGCCTAGCAACAAGATGCAGGTGCAGGAGAGATGCAGTAGACAGTAGCTCAATAGAGTAGAGGCAGGATGAATCTTATTGGTTAGTTTTACATTCACTAATTGACATCAATGAAGTTTACTAATTTGATTAGCCAATTACCTCCCAGAAGGGCGTGTCAGCACAGCTTTAAGCTGCCGAAGATGGCGGTGGGAGCAACTATGTTTGATTAGCATAGCCGTAGATATTCAGCAATAGCAGACCCTAGAGCAGTGGTTTTCAACCAGTGCTCCGGGGACCACCAGTGATCCTTGAGAGGGTTCCAGGTGGTCCCCAGCTAAATGATGGGAAGTTGGTTAACCAGATGTAACTCTTCGAGAGCGTGAAAATTAAACCAAATGGACCCTTGCAGGTCCATTTGGTTTCATTTTACACCCTCAAGAGTTAAAATATTCCTCATATAAATTAAGAGGTCTACACAATTAGAGAAATAGAAGATTATTGGTCATTTTTGATCTATGTTTACCTATGTTTATCTATGTTTTGGTTCTGGAATCTAGGACAAAACAAAAAAAAATCTTTAGTCTTGAGTCTGTGGTGGTGAAAATGTCGCTAGATAGATGCTACTGTCCACCTACCATGTGTGTTTGTGTTTGGTTGTGCAGGAACTCCATCCGTGGGTGTCGGGAGCTGATGGTTTTGTGGTGTTCACCCTGGGGTCCATGGTGTCAACGCTGCCAAAGGACCTATTTGACATCTTTCTGGAGGCCTTCAGACAAATCCCACAGAAGGTCAGGGGCGGATGTAACATGTCCCGTCTGGGGGGGCAAGAGAACATGTTGGAGGGGCAAGAGAAAATGGCATGGGGGGCGGCTTCATCGCCCGTGTCGCTTCGCGCCACGGGCGATGAAGCCGCCCCCATACCATTTTCAGTTACAGTTACTTTTATTAGTCAAGTAAAGCATCAATAGTAACCATCAGTTGTTGTTGAAGTTGCAACAGACACGCAGCATGCATAAAGCTAAAGCTCTGACTCAGAGAATGTTGTTTTCAATGACGAAATGCTGTTGGTTTAGTGGTGCCACAGCTGTAGTTAGTTAGTAGCAGTAGTAGTGTTTCCAATCATTTTAAATACTTTAATTTGAAATATCTTGGGTTGTTTTGCATCGTGTTTGGGGGGGCAGTCTGGGTATTTAGGGGGCATTGCCCCCCCCCCCTATGCCCATGCCTAGATCCGCCCCTGCAGAAGGTACTGCTTTAGACACACTTTGGCTTTTTACCTTGTAAATGCCCAAGAGTTCATTCCCCAATGTATCAGACGGTATAATATTAATAATTGTCCTCTCCGTAGGTTATATGGCGATACGCTGGCCCAGTTCCTGACAACCTCCCAGAGAATGTCAAACTGATGAAATGGGTTCCACAGAATGACCTGCTAGGTACTGTGACTCCACTGTCCCTCTTGAGATTAGCCAAACCCAGAGGAAAAATGCTCAGTTTAACCCTCCAAGGCCCGGACTTATTTCTACTGGTGGAAAAGAAAATGTTTTCAACCTTACTAATAGCTTGTACTACCATGATATTTTATTTATGCTAATTAATTAATCCATTGTGTCCTGTCTAGTTTCTGAATAACATAATATTCAAAAATTTCACCACGTTTTCACGATTTTTCAAAAATAGCAGAGATACAAGCTCATAGCGCGCCACTCGGTGGCGCGCTATGAGCTTGTAGATCTGCTATTTTTCAATAGTTAAAACATAATGCTTAGAACACCAAAACGCGTTCAGTACACTAAGGGTTAATTGATTAATTAATTAATTAATTAATTAATTAATTAATTAATTAATTAATTAATTAAAATATTTTTTTTAAAAAAAATGGGGATATCTTTTAATATAATTAATGTACAATTGTACATGTAATAGACATTCTAATAATCACAAAAAATATATTCATTGGAGTCATTTTACATACTTTTATTAGGGTTAAAGGCTAAAGGTCAAAGGTTAAAAATCGTCAAAAATTGCACCAAGTCCAGAGATTAATTGAAGAGGCTAATTGCAGCCTCTGTGGGGGGATTGTTATGCAAATATCATGACCAATTTCAATGAAATTCTAAACAATCAACCTCAACCATGATATTTATGTGAAAAAAAAATAGATAACATTTTTTAAATAATTAAATGTTGCTAAAAAGCAACACTGGGCCTTCTAGGGTAAAGCTCAGAAGCGTCCCTTTGATCGACCACATTTATTTCTAATTTTAAGATCACGTAAAGATCACCTATGCCTCTTTATGGCTCCTAAGATGAATACTAGGATCCACAAATGAGGCAAAGCTGAAGTCTCTTTCAGCTTTGTCTCATTTATCTCTCAAATACAACAGTAACAGCCAATGGGGAGACTTATTCTATGTGTTTTAAATCTTCAATTCTAGTTATAGAGGGTAAGTATAGGGTATGTATTTGGCTCATTAGACAGGGTTCCTTTTAAGAAAAAGTAATCCAAGACTTAGATAAGAGAAAAGGGGGTTTTACTTTCAGGCAAAATCGTGAAGCCCTAAGTGAGGAGGAAGAAGTTTTTCAAAGAAGCGTACAGTATTTGTTGAAATGACGTTTTTACGTGGACACCCACACCAGTTCATGAAATAAGTCTGGTCTGCCTGGTGGGTGGTGATGGTTGGTGATTGGTCCACCTGAACTGAAGCCACACCCAGAGCTGCAGTTGTATGATCAAAGGGGAGGAGTTAGGGCTGAGGTGTGATGTCTCTATATTATTGTTTATTTATTTTTTATTTTTTTCATTGGCGCGCGCGTGTGTGTGTGTGTGTGTGTGTGTGTGTGTGTGTATGTGTGTATGTGTGTGTGTGTGTGTGTGTGTGTGTGTGTTAGCGCACCCTGGTGTGCGGGCTTTCATCACTCACGGTGGCTCCCACGGTCTCTATGAGGGGGTGTGTCACTCCGTTCCCATGGTGATGTTGCCGGTCCTCGGAGAACAGCCTGACAACGCTGCTCGCATGGCCAGCAGGGGAGTGGGTGTGGTTTTAGACCTAAAGACCGTCTCCGTGGAAGCCCTCCTCCAAGCACTAACTGAAGTCATCAACAACCCCAGGTGAGGGATCAAAGATCTTTATTTATTTAACTAGCGGCTCTAAACTGCTTCCCCCTGGCCAGCTGGGGCACCTGATGGAGGGGACAGGGACAGAATAACGTGTTCCTTCCATGCGCTACGTCCAACCAGGGAAACTCCCCCCTGTCAGGTGAAAAGAAGGCAGCCTGGACAGTCCACTGCCTCCCCAGGATGGTCGAGGGTGTTTAGAACCTAAGATCACATTAAATAAAATTGGCATTGGGTGAAACAAGAATTCATACATCAATTATATGGCGTCTGCTGTGTTAGGTTCAGTATAGTGAGAATGTGTGCAGCGAGTCTTTTTTTCCTTTGCGTGGCTGTTTTTTCCGTTTGTTGCAACGCTGTGCCGTACTTGTGTCGAACACGTTCAAGCGTCGCGTACGAGAGTTAGGCAAACTCTGCATTAACAAATGGCTATATTTAAAGCAATGAGTTGTTGCAAAAGGACGCGGCCATACCAACTACTAACTAATGAACTGAAGTATAGCTCTCTGACTATCAGCCAATCAGAACATGTTGGCGTTGCTGAGATACGAGCTAGCCAACCACATCGCCGGTACAAAACTCATCCCATGGCTCAGAGGTCGTCTTAGGCATAGAAAGAATTATGACATCTCTCTTCACTTCCATGGAAAAATGTAATGGCGGCTGCTTGCGCCTCCCTCGTGGAAACCAATGCATGTCCAGTTCTGTTTTTTACTCCCTCAATGTCGCACAAGCCGTAGACAATGGGAATTCCATCTCTGAATTCTCCCCCAATCTCGCAGTCCCCCAAGTATCGAATACTAGATTCTCTGCTTTTCAAGCAGACGCCAAAAAAAATGGATTTCAAAATCATGGGGATTGAACCAGTAAACCTAAAGCATACGCACACCGTCTTCTCTTCTACAGCTACAAGGACAACATCATGAAGCTCTCAGTCCTCCATAAGGACCGTCCACTGAACCCCGCGGAGCTGTCTGTGTTCTGGACAGAGTATGTGATGCGTCACAAAGGAGCGGACCACCTCCGCCCTGCGGCCCACCATCTGAACTGGTTCCAGTATCACAGCCTGGACGTCATCACGTTTCTGAGTGCTGTGGTGCTAGTGGTCGTCATGGTGACCGTGTCATGCATGAGACGCTGCCTTGGTGGGCTCTTCACGAAAAGGAAACAAGATTAAGTCTTCAGGGGGTAAGATCAGGAATAAACTACACCGTTTACTACTCAAAGAACCATGCCACTGTTGTTTTGACTCCCCGCCATTAGAAGAAGGATGAAAGCTAATTCAACAGAAGAGCTTTTTTAGGAAAAAAATCCAGAAAACCTATCCGGTGCTGCTTAAAGGTAATAGAGGCAGCTTTTTAACCAAAAATCATTATAGATATACAAGCCTACCTATATTTTTTGCCTTTTCCCCCTATGCGTTGCTTCTACTTTGATGCCGCAGCTGTTTCCCTGCAGACAGACACTTGCTTCCTACTGCAGTATTTCTTCAGACCCCTCACATGCCCTGAATGAAGAATGCCAGCTGTTGCCATCCATGAGGTGGTTCAGAGTTCCTACATTCTAAACTTGAATTTATAAATCTAAGGTCTTGTTCGTCATGTCTTGCTCTTTGTTTTTGCTGTCGTGTCTGTAATTTACTGTATGTTGCACATGTATGTTGTCTTATATGTGAATGGTGTCGCCATGGATGCAAGACAAATTTCAGTACTGACTGACAATAAAGTTGTATCGTATCGTATCATGAAAACAAAACATTCGTCGGGATCAGGAAAGGTGCTGGAAATTTGTAGGGGGGGGGGGGGGGGGTTTACAAGTGTTTTACAGTGTTTGTACACAAGTTGAGTCTATTACCTTTAAATTGTGTTGGTAATGCTGAGCTGTCAGTCATGTAATGTTGCTGTCATGTTTGTGGACATCTCTGTGGTACATTCTAAACATGTTTTCTGCATCCATAGTTTGCATCTCGGGTTCTTAGCAGACGGTTGATGGCTCGCTTGTGTGAGTACATGCCGCCCTATACCGTTCTAATGTTGGTGTTGCTATCACAGACAAATTTTATTTTTTTAAATGTGTGTCTGTATTGGTGTAAATTGTACTTAATTTTGGTGGTGGACACTAGATGGAGGTGTAGGCGAACTAAAAATGGAACTACTAGTACAGGATCACTTTGTCAGATGTGAAATTGCAGTAGGTTATATCAATAAAACAAGCCATTTCAACTTACAAAAAGCAACGCACAAAAGGCAGTCATACAATCATAAGATGAGCATTCAAAATGCATGAAATGGACTGGGCACTGATGATGGACACCTGCGCGCACACACACACACACACACACACACACACACACACACATACACACACACACACACACACACACACACACACACACACACACACACACACGCACACATGCACGCATACGCACAGATGCAAACACACACCACCTGGTGTGGAGAGATGACTTGCATTGCAGTGTAAAATTACGATTTTATAGGACTTGTTTTATGACATCTGTATATTTATGCATTGTCATGAATGCATACGCACTGACTTCAGCAAAAGAACAATAAAAAAACATCTAATCGAATGACTTGCCTTGACTGAACATAATATGTACATATTTGCTTGTTACAGGGATTTTTAAAATATATCTGCATTTTCTATTAGACTTGATAGTTTTCAGAACAAATGTAGGCTATTATGCCATTACCATATTTATAGAAAGTAGACTTTCAACATCAGGCTTTATAAAAAAAAAAAGTATAGTAATGATTAACATCCCCTGTGTGTTCGATGTATGTTGTTGCTCAGATATCTGGTTTCATGTACTGTAGGTCTGTCTGATGGAAGTTGTTGGTTTAGAACATTTCAGGCAATGATGGATATAAAAACTATGTTTTTTTAGCAGTACATATTGTATTGACAGTTAATTGTATTGAAGTTTGTTAATCTATCTATCTATATTTTGGAATTTGAACATCTATTTTGCTAGAAGAAGACTGCAGAAAATGCAGAAAACATCTATTTTGCTCACAAATCAACAAAAGGTGAGTATGGAGAGAGTAGTAGTAGCTAAGGTAGAGTCGGATTTGAAGTCACTACTTATTTATTTGTTTTTGTTTGTTTTTTATTTCATGTCATGATTTTGCGAGCCGCTTCGACCTCTATCCATCGATTGAATAGACACTTATCAACAGAAATGTTACGATCCAATCGTGCCGGTATAGCAGATATTCAGATACCCGCCGGGCAAGTAGATATTTTGTATTCATTGCATCGGTGGATCACGGATACTACTAGTAGGGCGGGGCGAAGCATAGTTTTACTGAAGTTATGTTTAGGGTTAGTAACCGCATAAAGCACCGTCTAACCCTAACCCTAGCCTAATCCTAAACCCTAAACATAACCTCAGTAAAACTAGGCTATGCCTACACCTAACCCCAACCCTAAACTTAACCTCAGTAAACTTATGCCTAAACCTAACCTAACCCTAACCATAACTTCAGTAAAACTTCCTTCGCCCCGCCCTACTAGTAGTATCTGTGATCCACCGATGCAATGAATACAAAATATCTACTTGCCCGGCGGGTATCTGAATATCTGCTATACCGGCACGATTGGATCGTAACATTTCTGTTGATAAGTGTCTATTCAATCGATGGATAGAGGTCGAAGCGGGTGATTTTGCAATCCATTTTTCACCCAGTGCCAAAATCGCTGTAGTATCTGGAGGAACCCACAACATGTCACTCACACTATGGTTGAATATTCTGCCGTTGTATTTGTGCACAAGTAATGTTCTATGTGAGAGCATTGAGAGATGTTAAGAGTGATATGGATGTTTTATGCAGTTGCCTGTCATAGGGCAAATAACTCAGTGGGTCAACAGGAAGGCCACAGGGTCAAAAAGGTCACAGGGGACTCAAAAGTTTGGGTAATAATTACCACCTTTGTTACTTTGTGCTCATAGACACGGGAGCAATTAAGCGTGCACATACATACAACATGCACTGGTCAGTGTGCACGTGGGCACACACAAGGGTTAAGTCAATTATAAAGGCTCTGCTGAAAGTGCAGAGAGTCGCGGTTTTCAAGCAACTTGTTTCAGTCACTTGTCAGTTGGAGCAAGTTAGTTGACAGCAAATGAGGATAGGCCTGGACTCTTCTTCACTCCTCAGACAAGGTTAAATGGACTCCTGTGGACTACCGTGAAAATACGACTCAGCTGCCTCAGCTGCAATCCCACCCTCTGCTACCCCTCTGCCAACCTCAGTCACTTATTGGAGGACTTTGACCAAAAGCTAGGGCTTTATGAGTAAATTGAGGACACGGTATGCACTACACAGTGTATATCTAAAAAGGACACCTGTGCCTACGTATAGGAGTAGTTGCTTACGAATCTCAACGGTAATCGAATAAATATTTAAAGGCAAAGACTCTCATTTGCACAGAAAAAGGGGGAATGACATGCCAGCAGAAGTACTGAACAAAGCTCTCCAGCTCGAGTTAAGAAGTGAAACAGACAGTCATACAAGCAGACCGTCCAAAATGTGGAAGGCATTTTTACAAGTGTGTTTCCTGCTGAGCACAATCAAGGAGCTGAACGGGGACGAAAATCAGAGCCAATCGGCAGTGGAAGACAATAGTTTTGAGCATGGCGAAGCTGTCAACACGCCCACCACTACTACCACCACTCCAGAGTCCTCCTCCAGCAGGTTCTTGGGTCACCTGTTGGTGATTCCCGTGGACGGGAGCCACTGGATGGACCTGAAGGCCGTCGCCCAGGAGATGGGACGCCGCGGGCACCGCGTCACCGTGGTGATGCCCGAGGTGTCCCTGCGGCTGGGTCCCGGCGAACACTACGACACCCTGACGTACCCCGTGCCTTACGGGCAGGCGGAGATCGACGCCCTGTTCGGTGGGATCTCCGTAACGTTGACCAAACCGTTCGTGGAGAAGATGAGTCACATCGGGCGCATGATGAGCTTCATCCACATGAACGCGGAGAGCCTGCTGCTGAACGCAAGTCTCATCTCACGTCTGTCGCAGCAGGTGAGTGGCTACAGGCCTATGTGTAGGTCTCAGTGTTGCCAACTGCCAAAATCCAAAATGCACTAGTGGCATTTCCAAAATGCACTAGAATGCGCTAAATGCTTGCCTGGAAGGGAACATGACCATTAATCTTCTACATTCTCTAGTTGTGTAGACTTGGGCTAACACACATGATGAATATTTTAACTCTTGAGAGCGTAAAAATGAAACCAAATGGACCCGCAAGGGTCCATTTGGTTTCATTTTTACGCTCTCAAAGAGTTACATCTGGTTAACCAGCTGTCCATCATTTAGACTGGGAACCACTGGTTGAAAACCACTGTCATAGGAGGGAAAAATGGTGAAAAATGAGGGTTTTATCTCTGGCGCCTGTCAATCAATTTTGTCCCAACTCACCAGCAAAAAAAGCACTAGATTCTACACAGTCATGTATGGCTGTGCCTTCCTGTTACCAAGAAAACTGCAGTCAGGACTGCAGGACCAGGCCTAGAATGCAGGCATAGGATTGTAAATAAGGGCCTCTGTGGTAGCTCCACATAGTTCTAACCATATAAATGTAAATAAAGGATGTATGTGCTGTAGCATCTGTCTGAGCAACCTCTAAGTAACATGATGGCACCTACCGTATGGTCAAGTGATATTATTACTGAAGGAATACATACGTAATAACAAGAAAGCAACATGCTGTACGCCCGCATAGAATAACTAGCAACTATTTCGTCCATAAAGCGGCCAAAAGTGAGCATGGGGGTGAGGGGTAGTCTAAACTGTTTGCCTGGTCAGTGCCAAGATTTGCCTCAGCTGTAATCCCTAGCTGCCAACCTCAGTCACTTATTGGAGGACTTTGACCACAGCGAGGGGCTTTGTGAGTGAATTCACAATGTAGTGCATACAGTGTTGCACACAGACAACAGGTTACGTGTATAGTAGTTCCTCCTGAATCTCAAGGTGATCCCTAAATGCAAAGACACTCTTTCTCCAGCAGAGAAAGGGGGGAGAGGGGGAATGCAGACAGAGGGAATGGCAACAACAGCAGAAGTAGTGAAAAAAAGTTCTCCAGCACATAGCTGGCACATAGCTGACCGGGGAAGAGAATCAGACGAATCAGTCGGCAGTGGAGAACGATGTCAGTGGTTTTGTCAACACGCCTGCCACTACTACTCCAGAGTCCTCCTATAAGTTCTTGGGTCACCTGTTGGTGATTCCAGTGGACGGCAGCGGCTGGATGGACATTACCATTTTTCAATAGCTACTACTGTGTGATATTTTTCTATAGCTAATGTGTTGAACACCAAAATGCGTTCAGCACACAAATGATTAAAGCCGTCGCCCAGGAGATGGGACGCCGTGGGCACCGCGGTGATGCCCGAGGTGTCCCTGCGGCTGGGTCCCGGCAAACACTACGACACCCTGATGTACCCCGTCCCTTACAGACAGGCGGACGTGCAGAGAGCCTTCTGCTTAACGCAAGGCTCATGTCACATCTGTCACAGCAAGTGAGTGGCTGTCATGGCCTAATGCAGGGTTTTTTAACAGGTGGTGCGGGGACCACCAGTGGTCCGGGGACCGTACCTGTTGGAAACCCTGTTGAAAATGACACACCTCTTGAAAATGAAACCAAATGGACCCTCATAGGTCCATTTGGTTTCGCATTCGCATTGCAACTTTTTAGGAATAGAAAGCATGCACTATTAGCATGCACTATTAGCATGCACTATTTATTAGCTTTTTCTGCGATATAGGCGATAGGGCACCACAGGCGTGGATGAAATCATGTTAAAGCACTTCCCATAGTAATTTTGCTATTCAACTACAGTTACCCTTAAAACCTAGCCTGACCTCAGTCTGAATTGTCATTTCGTTTCACTTCATTATTCAGACTGAAGTCCCTCTCTACCACAGCAGTTTTAGGACTGATAACAACAAACATTCACCACCTCCTTCTCATTCTGCAGGACTTTGACGCTGTTCTAACAAGTGCCATCCTGCCAACGGGTGCTCTGATAGCCAGGAAGTTAGGTGAGTGACACGCAATTAAAAGGGTTTTAACCCAGGGCTGGATCTAAGCATGGGCATGGGGGGGGCAATGCCCCCCTAAGTGCCCTGACTGCCCCACCAAAACATAGACAGCTGTGGATCAGGAGGTAGAGCAGGTCGGCCAATCAGGGGTGTAGTGTCAGGGGGACGTGGGGGGACGGCGTCCCTCCACTACTCACATCAAAAAAAAAATTGGGGCAAAAGTAGGCCTATGTTTTTTTGTCTTGTCATTTACTTTTATGGATACAATTAGGCATTGTAAACAATCTGTCTCAATATGCTACACTTGTTTTAATAGCGTGTCTGTGTGTTGCGCAGGTGCACGCAAATGCAAGTGTGCATGCACGTGTCTTAAAGGGGAATTCCACTCATTTTCAATATTTTACTATGTCATTAATATACAGTGTTGTAGTGGTACTTTTAGAAGTGGGGGGGACGCCTCTGAAAGGGGAATTCCCCCCATTTGATTTTTTTTTTCTGAGAGTGTACAAATGTGAACCAAATGGACCCTAGCAGGTCCATTTGGTTCCATTTGTACACTTTCAGAAAAAAGGAAACTCATTAACATGGTGAAACACATCTTGATGATGTCATCAAGATGTATTTCACCATGCTAATGATTTTTTTCAGACCCAAAAATATTTTAGATGTGAGAAGTGGGGGGACGCCGTCCCCCACTACACTACACCCCTGACCGTAATCTAAACTCCTAGGTCTGCCCAGCATCAATTTAGTGCGAGGAGTTCCGTGCGGCCTGGACATGACGGCGACCGCCTGCCCCGCCCCTCCCTCCTACGTCCCCCGGTTCTTCACTCGGTTTACAGACAAAATGAACTTCAAGGAGAGAGTGATCAACATGCTGGTGAGTGTAGACTGCACTTTTTTTCCCACTACCAGTAAAGTAAGACACCGTTAGTTTGTTCGTTAGTCTGTTCGTATCCGTGACCGTTACGTGACCACGGAGAGCAAAGTGGATCTCAGTGGATTTATCATCCAAGAATGTTAATGAACGAATTGATCCCCCATGTCCCTCGTAAAAATGACTTCCCATGTTATTTAATGGAACTTAATAAATTTTCCCTGGCAACTTTTTAGCAAAAAAATCAAAATAGATAGATACATACCTATATTTCTTGCCTTTTTCTCTACGTTGCTCCTACTCTGATGCTGCAGCTGTTTCTCTGCAGACAGACACTTGCTTCATCCTGCAGGCGGTCCAGAACTCTGTTGTCGTCAACAAATCCTGAAAATAAAACATTCGTCAAGTCAGGAAAAGGCGGTGCTAGTTTGTGAGGGGGAGTGGGGCTGTGTGGGGTGAGTCCCCTAGGGTAGATAGCCTCACAAAAACATGCAGTAATCATGGTCTCTATGCTGCCTCCCCCTGGCCAGCCGGGGGGTGCGATAGAGGGTTCAGGAACTGGTTGGAATAACATGTTCCTTCCATGCGCTACGTCCAACCAGGGAAACTCCCCCGTCAGGTGAAAAGAAGGACTCCTCATGCATTGAAGGAAGCATGAGGCCAGTCCGCTGCCTCCCCCAAAAATAAAGCGAGTCTATTTTTTACAATAAGAAGAATGTAGAGTTGCAATACCCACCATTGACTAAAAACCCGTCCTATCTCGTCCTAGGCAGGGAGACTAGGCATATACTTAATTAGTCAAAACAGAAATGTATGGTTTTGGTCCACCAGGTTAATGTAATGGAGCCACTGATGTGTAGATTGATGCACTGGCAGTACGACAACTTAGCTGTGGAGTTCCTGGGAGAAGATGTCACTGCGGCTGAGGTCTTGAAAGACGCCGATATCTGGCTGATGAGGTAACAACCTGGATCAAATGTGTACACACTAGGGTATTAACTAAATATTCGACTAGTCGATTATTCGACTAGCAAAACACTATTCGACTATTAATTCACTATTCGTTATTCGTAATAATAATTTTTGATATATATTCTTCAATTTTCTGCAGCAGCCATTGTGGATGTGTGCTGTTGTGTTGGTAGTAATTGTAGGTTGATTGCTCATTTTTCATGTCATAATGTAACTGAGTTACAGTATTGTAATAGGCACATATTTTCTCAATGGGAAGTCCAGAATCACACATTTTGTTGGCTAAAAAACAAATATATATATCTAGTCGACAATTATTCGACTACCAAAGTATTCGATTCGACTATCAAAAAACGTGTTTGGTTAATGCCCTAGTACACACGCTCTAGTTAAATACAACACAGTTGGTCTGACTGAAATGAGGAGAACCAAATGTCAATTTACAGAGGAAGCCAATCTGTGATAAAGGACAACTTTTGGATTTTGGATTTGGATTTTAGCTGTTTCTGAGGGGGAAGGAGAATTTAAAAAAAAAAAAAAACATCACAGGATTTCCTGTGATGAAGGAGGCGGCACACTGCAATGCACTCTACACTATATAAATGACTCAACATGGTAATCGTTTGTGGCCAGATGTAACTTCCTGGGGTCTATTAGGACTGTAGTAGACCAGTGGTTTTCAACCTTTTTGATCCCAGGGCCCACCACTTATTCAGCATTTTTGAGCCACGGACCACCATTTCACGCCACATAGACCCCAAAACTAAAGATTTATTTTGCTTCTGTCCATGACCATTAATCTTCTAGTTGTGTAGACTTGGGGCTAATTCACATGATGAATATTTTAACTCTTGAGAGTGTAAAAATGAAACCAAATGGACCCGCAAGGGTCCATTTGGTTTCATTTTTACGTTCTCAAGAGTTACATCTGGTTAAACAACTTAGCTGGGGACCACCTGGAATCCTCTCAAGGACCACTGGTGGTCCCCGGACCACTGGTTGAAAACCACTGTAGTAGACAACAAAAAAAGAAATCACATTAAAATGTTATGAACAAATATTTAGTGCCATATTCGAATGCCCTGCCCCCCTGTCAAAAACAACTAAAATCCCTAATGCCTTGTTGAAAAAAAAAGTTGTACTTTAAAACCTTGAGTCATAACAGTTCTGAATTGCAGTCAAACTTACACCATAGGCATTTTCTCTGTCTTTTCGCTGCATGAACAGGACTGACTTCACCCTGGACCACCCGCGGCCTCTCATGCCCAACATGGTGCTGGTGGGAGGGATGACCTGTGAAATGAGGAACCCTCTACCTGAGGTAAAGACGCATGTTTCACAGAGTCTCACAGAGGGAGATTTATTTGGAAGCAAAGTTAAAGGTATTAGAGGCAACTTGAGTGTACAAACACTGTTTGTAAACACATTTGTTTAAAAACACAATCTAACTCTACCTCACCTATACTCTATTGGTTCAATATGAATCTGCTAGAGACCGCCTGTCCTGAGCCCAGTGTTGGGAATATTACTATACCTTGTTAATGTATTACTTAAGTTATTACTTATTACCTTCATTTTAAAGCAACATATTGTATTACAATATTGCTGTCTGAGCAAGTATAATATATTAATATTACTATTACATATTACTTAAAAGAAAAATGTTGTGCAAAATATATTAGTGTCACTATTAATCAAATATTGTGTAGGCCGGTGGCATAGCTACAATAAAGAAAGCGCACTTGGATATCTGGGAAATCCATATGAAATCAACCTGAAAAAACGTCCTCCTGAATAAATAATTTGATGACAAATTATAGAAAATAAGTGATTATTTAACTTCTGCAGTTGTCAAGAAAAATGAGCCCAACAAATGTTTTGTTTTCATGTTGTTGACAACAACAAATTCTGGACCGTCTGTCGTCTGCAGGACAAAAGCAAGTGTCTGTTTGCAGGAAAACAACTGCAGCATCAAAGCAGAAGCAACGTAGAGGGGGAAAAAGATATAGCTGTCTACTCTGATTTTTGGCTGAGAAGTTGCCTCTATTAACTATTAACTCTTGAGAGCTACAGATCTACAGTATAGACTCTAGGGCACACCCGGGCATTATGCGGCCCGGGGGCCAAATGCGGCCCTTTGGCTGACTCTGACCGGCCCGGGGACCACCAGTGGTCCTTGAGAGAGTTCCAGTTAAATATGGAAAGTTGTTTAACAGATGTAACTCTTTGAGAGCGTATAAATGAAACCAAATGGACCCTTGCGGGTCCATTTGGTTTCATTTTTACACTCTCAAGAGTTAAAATATTTATCTGAATTAGTCAGAGAATGTAAAAGAATGGTCATTTTTTATCTATGTTTGCCTGTTTTGTTTGTGAAATCCAGCCTGGTATTGTGGACAAAAGCAAAGAAATCTTTAGTTTTGGGGTCTGTGGGGCTAAAATGTCATCAAATGGTGGTCCGTGGCCCAAATACTGAATATATAGAGGGCCCTGGTGTCAAAATGGTTGGTCTTATGTCGGTCTTCAGCCTGTATTCTTGGCCCTCCACAATATTTTACGTATCTCATTTGGCCCCTTGGGAGAAATAATTGCCCACCCTAGACTCTAGGGTCTCTCTTAACAGTGGTTTTCATAGTAGGTGGACAATATCTCTAGGCCCTAGATAGATGCTACTGTCCACCTACCATGTGTTTGGTTGTGCAGGACCTCCTTCCTTGGGTGTCGGGAGCTGATGGTTTTGTGGTGTTCACCCTGGGGTCCATGGTGTCATCTGTACCAGAGGAAATAGCTGCAGTCCTTCTGGAAGCCTTCAGACAAATTCCACAGAAGGTAGAAGACACCCTTTTTACATTGTAAAGAAGAAGTAATAAGAAGCCATTTTAAGATGCCATTTTTTCCCCTGTCTTTTTCTTCTTTATCTTAGGCCGTTTCTTTATTAGATAACTTCTTGAAAATATCTAGAATCTATGACAACCATAGGAGCCGCAGTGACCCTTTACAAATCATAGTCCTCCACTACCTCCACATTTGACTCCACCAGTCCTCCCTTTTTCCTTAATCAGAGGCAGCTCAGCGAGGCTCTTCCTGATTGGCTAACAAATAGTCCCGCCGCGACTATTCGTTAGCAAATGACAAAGCTTATAGGACTTTCTTTGGAGGCCTCTTGCAGCCCCTAAAGGTGTTAAAAAAGAGATTATCTAATTATAGGAAGACTTCATGAAAAATATAAAAACAATAAACAATAACAATAAAAAATCAAAATAATAAATGTAATTATTTTGACGATAGAATTACATATAGGAGGGTTAAAGGGGAATTCCACCCATTTTTTTTCTGAGAGCGTACAAATGCAACCAAATGAACCCTAGAACCCTAGAAGAAAAAAAGAAGCGTCTAAAGAAATCCATTAATATGGTGAAAATACATCTTGATGATGTCATCACCATGTTAGTGGTTTTCTTCAGACCTCCATTTCTTGGGAACACAGAATGGGGGAACTTTTTTATCATGTCCACCCAGCACCTCTAGTAGAGTTCTCAAACTCTGCCGAACCCGACCAGGACCGAACACGAACAGGCCCGACCCGACATTTAGGGCCGGGTAGGGCCGAAAATCTATCCTAATCAATAGGGCCGGGTAGGGCCTCGGGCCCCATGAAAAAATAATATATATTGAATTATTTTAATATAGTAAGAATAATAGTTATTTTCTGTATTTACCTAATATGAAGATGGTGCTGATTGCCATTTCAATTTTAATCTGTGGCGAATTCTCAAATTTTGCCCAAACCCGACAGTTTAGGGCCGGGTAGGGCCTAAAATCTATTCCATTTAGTCGGGCCGGGTAGGGCCTAGGGCCTGAACTGTTAGGGCCGGGTAGGGCCGGGCTTTAATTTTCAGGCCCGTTGAGATCTTTAACCTCTAGGGTATACTATGACATATTAGAATGTTGAAAATGGGTGGAATTCCCCTTTAATATATCAGACAGTATAGTAATTGCAGTAAGTCTTCTGTATATACTGTTGTAGGTTATATGGCGATACACTGGCCCAGTTCCTGACAACGTCCCAGAAAATGTCAAGATGATGAACTGGGTTCCACAGAATGACCTACTAGGTACCGTGACTGTTAGTATACAGTTGAATGCAAAACTAAAGTAATGAGCATATACACAGCTTTCCTACAATCCATCAAGTTTTTGTGTTTGTGTGTGTGTGCATAAATTCCTGTAATCATGACTTGTTGCCAGATTTGCAAGAGAAACAAGTTCTATATGAAATCAAGCACAAATGAGGTTACACATCTGTAATTTAAAAACAGATTGAGAATAAAATGACATATTTTGAAAAACCTTTGAATAAAGAAGGCACAAGATTTTTCAGATGGACCACTAGTCCATAAAGGAAAATAGAGGAAGCAAATAGAGGAAGCAAGCCCAAATAAATTTTATATGTAAACTTTAGAAACAAGCCCCCAAAAAGTGACTTTACAGAAAAAATAAAAAATAAAATAACATGCTGCTTATAATAGCAGACATGGCAACACAGACATGGCAACTTGTCAATAGCTGCGATGCAGACAACAGTAAAATGTATTACTAGTACTCTGTCGGTTCATATGATGTGGTGTTTCCTGTGGTGTGTGTGTGTGTGTGTGTGTGTGTGTGTGTGTGTGTGTGTGTGTGTGTGTGTGTTAGCGCACCCTGGTGTACGGGCTTTCATCACTCACGGTGGCTCCCACGGTCTCTATGAGGGGGTGTGTCATGGCGTTCCCATGGTGATGTTGCCGGTTACTGGAGAACAGCCTGACAACGCTGCTCGCATGGCCAGCAGGGGAGTGGGTGTGGTCTTAGACCTGAAGACCATCTCTGTGGAAGACTTCCTCCAAGGACTAAGTGATGTCATCAACAACCCCAGGTGAGGGATCAAAGGTCACTGAAGAAAGGGGGGGAAAAGACTAGCAAAGGTCGTCGGGATTCGAACCCGCAACACGCTGTTGGGCTGAGTTAGTGAATGCAGAACACAAATCAAATATCCAACACAAAATATACATCCATTTGGTACCATTTGTATGTTCTCAGAAAAAAAAATGTGGAAATGGGTGGAATTCCCCTTTAACCACTTGAAATCCATCGGCTAATAAGGTAGATCTGCCTATATAAATTCAGAGGGGTGTCCTGCTTTTGATGTGAAAGAGTTTGAGTTGAAAACCAGTAAACCTAACATCTCTGCTCTTCTACAGCTACAAGGACAACATCATGAAGCTCTCAGTCCTCCATAAGGACCGTCCACTGAACCCCGCGGAGCTGTCTGTGTTCTGGACAGAGTATGTGATGCGGCACAAAGGAGCGGACCATCTCCGCCCTGCGGCCCACGATCTGAACTGGTTCCAGTATCACAGCCTGGACGTCATCACGTTTCTGAGTGCTGTGGTGCTGGTGGTCGTCATGGTGACCGTGTCATGCATGAGACGCTGCCTTGGTGGGCTCTTCAGGAAAAGGAAACAAGATTAAGTCCTCACAGGGCAGGATAAGGATCAACTAGGAAGAAAAAAGTTCCATCCCGATTGAATTTGAAGTGAAAGGGTCCATTTGGTATTAGGGTCCATTTGGTATTCCCAAACGGACCATGGATGGTAAGGGAGGCTCCAGGGAAAATCTTGGCTGGGGCGAAATCCAAAAGCGACCTCGCCCGCGGGCGCCCGGTTTCAAAAGCGGGCGCCCGTTTTCAAAAGGTTATGGTTAGGGTTAGGTTAGGTTTAGGCATAGGTTTACTGAGGTTAAGTTGTGGTAAAAGACTTCAATGTTTTGTATCTTACAACATTATGTACGAGTACAATACAGAGAATATTTGCATCCGCCATCTTCGTTGAAGGAGTCTATAGGTCTGAGATAAATAATCTTAATTATCTTTCATAGTGGTTTAAGCCCTGTGGAAATGTTGTATTCAGTTTTAAAATCCATTGTTTTTCTGCAAACTTTCTCTCTCCCTCTGTCCATGTTTGATTGGATTCTAATCCACACACTTCCATTGCCCCAATTCCATGTCCCATAAAATGTTCTACTATTAGGGACATCTCTTTGGCATTTTTTATGTTATATCTATGTTGGTTGAGTCTATCTGCTATTGTGTTTCTGGTTTCCCCTACATATTGTAACTTGCATTTGTTGCATGTGATTAGATAGACACAGTTTTTTGTGGCCGCTGTAATGTTTTGTTTTATCCCTATCATGATTTTCGTTGATCTATTCTTCACTAGTGGTTTGGGTTTAAAGTAATCTGGGCTTTTAGGGAGGGTTCTGTTTGTTCCTTTGAGTTTGCTGTGGACTAGGTAATCTTTTAAATTTTTTTTTAGTTAAGTTTTATTTTTTTAGGGTTAGAGTTAGGTTTAGGCATAGCCTAGTTTGTGAAAACGGGCGCCCACTTTTGAAAACGGGCGCCCGCTTTTGAAAACGGGCGCCCGTTTTTGTGAAACGGGCGCCCGTTTTTGTGAAACCGGGCGCCCGTTTTTGTGAAAGCGGGCGCCCGCTTTTGAAACCGGGCGCCCGCGGGCGAGGTCGCTTTTGGATTTCGCTGGCTCTCGAAAATCTTGCCTGGGGCTCCAAATTGCTTAAAAACGCCATTGATAATTCTGGCAGTGAGGTTTTGTGTCTTCAAGTGTATGGATTGCCTACTTGTTTTGTACATGTCACACAGTACATCTTCAAAAAGCTATTCACTCCTACTCATGTTGAATCCGTGAACCCGGCACGTGAGTGGCCTGATGCCCACGTGATCGGGCCGATCACGTAGGATCGACCCACGTGTCGGGCTTTCACGCAGCAGCGAATAGCAGAGAATACCTTTGGAAATGCCAATGTCATCATCACCCTTTGGAAGCACTCTCGGACTCGCGTACAGTAGGGCTACACGCTTTCTCTTTCTTTCTCTCTCCCTCGCCTTCGTTCGGACCTCAAATCAACGACTCTGCGAGAGAACAAGTCCTATTCTTTAATGTTGTGACAAGATAGGGCAGCGTCAAAAAATGACGTACATTCCAGACATCCTGTGTCCACTGGGACCAACGGAAGAATAAACAAAACACGCATGAACCTGATGAGTGTTTGTATAGTGATGGGTTGCATGGCAGGATTTGAAGGAATGCAGTGTCCCAACTGTAGTTGTATAATGTACCCAGACAGTCACCGTACTGTACTGTACATTCGAGAGAGAAGAGAGGGGTGTTTTGGCCTGGTGCTGCTTTTGTGCGGAAAACGCCACTTAGTGCAGCCAACACACGCAGACGTTCAACAGAGCACCCTGAGTCATGGTAGTAACCACTAAAGTAAACTACGGATGTCCCAATCCACTTTTTTTTTCACTTCCGATCCAATCCCGATACCCCATTTTTTGTGGTACCCCTGTGTCTGATCACTGGTTAGACTGGCATATTCACCAACCCCTTACCCCTGTGTCTGATCGCTGGTTAGACTGGGTGGCTGTGGCTCAGGAGGTAGAGCAGGTCGGCCAATGATCCAGTGGTCGGCGGTTCGATTCCCGGCTCCTCCTGTCTACATGTCGAAGTGTCCTTGGGCAAGACACTGAACCCCACCTTGCCTCCAGTGGTTGCCACCGCTGGTGTGTGAACGTGGGAAGTGGGGACGCTGGCGTTGACTGTTCGCCGCTCTACTTCCCAATGTATGAATGAATGGACCATTGTAAGCGCTTTGAGTATCACGCTGTGCATAGAAAAGCGCTATAAAAATGCAATCCATTACTGGTATATTCACCATAGTGTCAACCCCTTACCCCTGTGTCTGATCACTGGTTAGACTGGCATATTCACCATAGTGTCAACCCCTTACCCCTGTGTCTGATCACTGGTTAGACTGGCATATTCACCATAGTGTCAACCCCTTACCCCTGTGTCTGATCACTGGTTAGACAGGTATATTCACCATAGTGACAACCCCTTACCCCTGTGTCTGATCACTGGTTAGACTGGTATATTCACCATGGTGTCAACCCCTTACCCCTGTGTCTGATCACTGGTTAGACTGGCATATTCACCATAGTGTCAACCCCTTACCCCTGTGTCTGATCACTGGTTAGACAGGTATATTCACCATAGTGTCAACCCCTTACCCCTGTGTCTGATCACTGGTTAGACTGGTATATTCACCATAGTGTCAACCCCTTACCCCTGTGTCTGATCACTGGTTAGACTGGTATATTCACCATAGTGTCAACCCCTTACCCCTTGTGTCTGATCACTGGTTAGACTGGTATATTCACCATAGTGTCAACCCCTTACCCCTGTGTCTGATCACTGGTTATACTGGTATATTCACCATAGTGTCAACCCCTTACCCCTGTGTCTGATCACTGGTTAGACTGGTATATTCACCATAGTGTCAACCCCTTACCCCTGTGTCTGATCTGGGGTTATACTGGTATATTTACCAATACTGAATGGTCTGACAATGACAAATAAGGGCCCCGATACTGATACTTTTCTGATAGCGATACAGTATTTCCGATACCGATACACCGATATGACAAAGAAGGGATGATCTGATAATTTTTCTTATACCCATCAAGGCCCGGGACATCCCTAAAGTAAACACTTGCATCCATTCAGCCAACGCCACGTCATTCTCTTCATCATTCTCTGTTCAATGAATCTCTGGACTTAGTGCAATTTTTGATGATTTTTAACCTTTGAGCTTTAGCCTTCAACCCCAATAAAAGTAAGTAAAATGCCTGCAATAAATATATCTGTGTGATCATTAGAAAGTCTAAAACATGTACATTCAATGTATTAAAATATATCCCCCCAAATATATATTATTTTTATATATATATATATATATATATATATATATATATATATATATATATATATATATATATATATATATATATATATATATATATATATATATATATATATATATTTTTTTTTAATTCATGATAATTATTTCAATAATTATCCTAATTCGCATAAATAAATGGTTGTACAAACTAGTAGTAAGATTGAAAACAGTTTTCAAGCAGAAATAGGCTATACCTGGGCCTTATATGGTTGGAAGTTTTACTTATTGTTGATTGAACTTTTCATGGTCTGTTATTGTTTAGAATTGTTTTATTATAATAAAAAAACGTAAATTGTTTGTGTGTGTGTGTGTGTGTGTGTGTGTGTGTGTGTGTGTGTGTGTGTGTGTGTGTGTGTGTGTGTGTGTGTGAGGGGGGGGGGTCACAACATATCAATATATGGAGTTTAATCACAATATAAATCGATTTTGCACCCTACATATTGATATTGTGTATCTTCAGTGAATCGTTCCACCCCAACAAAAAAGGAAATGCAAATCTAAATGAAAACTAGACTAGTTGCGCACAAGTAGGCCGTAACCTGCATGTGCGGAGCAAGCTAATATACTGACATTAGTTAGACAGGTCTCTTAATTATACATCACCTACACCGGCCAATCGGAGCACCGTTGCCAAGGCAGCGCCGCACACCGAACACTGAGAACCGTGCACCAATCAGTGTTGCCAACTTGGCGTATTTGTCGCTATATTTAGCTCCTGGCGGAAAATCTAGTGCTTTTTTGCTGGTGAGTTGGGGCGAAATTGGTTGACAGGCGCCAGAGATAAAACCCTCGTTTTTCACCATTTTTCCTCCTATGATATGGAGCCTTATAGAGCTGTAACTCTAGAGAGCGTTAAAATGAAACCAAATGGACCCGTAACGCTCTCAAGAGTTAAATTATATTTAAATGTCTGAATTACCAGATTTTTAAGAATCTACACATTTAGAAAATGTAGGAGAATTGATTTTTTGCCAGTTTCTCTCTCCTAAATTAGTCTGAGAAACTAAACTCAACATCAGATGGTAGTCCGTGGCTAAAATGCAGAATAAATAGTGGGCCCCGGTATGAAAATGGTTGAAAACCCACTGCTCTAGTGCATTCTAGTGCATTTTGGAAGTGCCACTAGTGCATTTTGGATTTTGGCAGTTGGCAACACTGGCACCAATTGCCTTACTTGTGCCCACTTCACTCACAGAAGTTGCTTCCATGTGCCCAAAGTTGGGTCCAGCTGTAGACCCTAACATCACCACTGTTGCCTTCCCTATAATTAATACCACTTGTACTAAGACAAATTATAAATGTGCCAATTCATGTGAAAACACTTAAATTGTCGGCTGTTTATTACGCATCGCATAATTTGTTTTATATTTGGAAAACTACTACTACATTATGAGAGTTTTGCTTCTGTCGGAGCAGAGAGAGAAAAAAAAAACACGCCATGCCATCAGCATCGTCATGTCATGTCCCGTTCCTCTAGTTCGAGCCTAAAAATAGCCAACAAAAAAACAGCAATGAGGCAAAGAATGAGGCGTGTTAGAGAGGTGAGTAGAGTTTTCACCTCCCAGGTCACTTACTGGAAGACTCTGACACGGGACCCGCGCACAGTACGTCCAACCATCGACGCGGAGGTCGTTTTCTTTTCTTCGAAAGAGACTCTCAGCAGAGAAAAGGGAGAAGGCGCGAGGAACTACATGGCAGCAAGATAGGTTTTTGACGAAACCCTCCGGCACTTTTTGCAGCACCGACTTGAAAGAAACTTTAAAGAACAGACGGTTGGGGTTTGGCAGAAAATGTGGAAGTCGTTTGTACAGGTGTGTTTCCTGCTGAGCGCGGCCAAGGAGCTGAGCGGGGTCGACGGGGGGAAGAAGAACCAGTCGACAAAACAGCAAGACAACAGCCTCAGCAGCAAGTACGTGGGGAAGCTGCTGGTGGTCCCCATGGACGGGAGTCACTGGGTGGACCTGAAGGCCGTTTGCCAGGAGATGGGCCGCCGCGGGCACAAAGTCGTCGTGCTGATCCCCGAGGTGTCGCTGCGCCTGGGGCCCGGCGAACACTACACCACCGTGAACTATCCCGTCCCGTACGGGCAGAAGGAGGTGGACGAGCTCTTGGGGGGCAACGCGGAGGCCCTGACGAAGCCGTTCCTGGAGAAGATGGAGCGCATGGCCCACATGTCCGAGGTCATCCACTCGGCGGCCAAAAGCCTGCTGTTCAACACCTCGCTCATTGCGTCTCTGGCGGTTCAGGTGAGTGAGAAAGGCCGCGTTACGTGTCTATGACAGTGGTTTTCAACCTTTTTCATACCAGGGCCCACTATTTATTCAGAATTTGAGCCACGGAGGACTACCATTTGATGACCTTTTTGCCCCACAAACCCCAAAACTACAGATTTCTTTTGGTTTTGTCCACAATTCCAGGCTGGATTTGGGGCAACAAAACAGTCAAACCTATAGGTTTGACTGTTTTGTTTACACAACTAGAGAATGTAGAAGTGGTCATCATAGAGGAGGTAAAAGGTAAAAGAAAAGGGGGCGTGGAATTATCATATTTTTACGGAGATCAGTTACGAATTCCATAGGTGTCCTTGGAGAGTGGTTTTGAAGGAGTCAAGAGAATTGCATGTCCTAATGACATGCCCGTAGGGTGCTCCACATTTTGGTGGCGTAGGAGCGAAAGGAATTACTATTGATACTATCTATTGTTTGTGCCGAATCTGGGTTGCACATGGTTGCACTCTGGTGTTGTGGAAGTGGACCTCATTGACATTGCTCCAGGCCCATTGCTAGATGTTGTACTCTGTCATCAACCCTAAGCCAATGAAGACTGTCAAGGTGGGCAGGGGTGAGGTGGGTTTGTTTTGGGAGGCCTGTAGCCTTGTTTTCAGGGTCTTTGTGGTTGCCATGGTGGAGAAGTAAAGGCATAGTTGAAAAAACCTACTGTAACCCCAATAGTACAGCAGTACAGACATATTTTGGGAGAATCGTTCAAATTGTGATACAAGCGTGAAATTTGCTACAAATCATCTTTGAAGGTCACTCTTTGATTAAAGAAACCTAGCCACTTAAAAAAATAAAACAATATGGCAGCCCCCAAAATCCAAATGTGGTTTTCCCTGTATAACTTGAAACGCCTTGATTTTAGTCACCATAAACATATTGAGTGAATATGAAGTTGGGCATTGCAGATATTTTAGTACCAAGCACACATTTGTATCTATTACACGTTTGTATCTATTACGCTTGTTGAGATACAGCATACACTGTAGGTACATTTACAGACTTGGGAGAGCAAGACATTTGTTACATTGATTCTAAAGTTAATCAAATGCTGATACAGGCGTGAAAATTGATGCAAATGATCTTTGAAGGTCACTCTTTCATTCATTTAAGAACCCTAGCCACTTGAAATGGCAGCCCCCCAAATCCAAGATGTCCTTACAAAATTGAGTTTTTTTCCTTCATAACTCGAAATGCAAAGATTTGCCCAGGGCTGCAAACTTTTAGAAAATGTCAAGAGTGAGAAACTAGTGTCCTAATGTGTTCGGGATTTTTTTGTGTGCGTGTGTGCGTGTGTGTGTGTGTGTGGATTTCGCGCAAAGCGAACGAAAATGAAAGCCTGGGTGTCGAGGCTATTCTTCATGCAATGTCAGCCTCGTTGTGCCCTCTCTCTGATTAGGGTATACCATGGGGACACCAGCCACACATCTATTTTCCTGGCTTCATAATAGACAACCATTCCCATGTTTAAGCATGCTCATTGTTCACAGGCATTGAAAAGTCACAAAGTGGAGGTTTCAAATAGTGCACACTAAAAGCTTATCAAGCCCACCTGTATGTGGCGGCTCCACTCAGAGCAGTGCTTTTTTGCTTTTCTAGTTGTCTGTCTCGTTCCGAATCTTGTTCTGATAATCAAGACGTTTTTTTTTTCCATCACCACTTATACAGCTACAAGTTAAAAAATATTATATACAAAAAATATATATATTGTAGGCCCGGTACCTTCTGGTTGTCTTGTTCTGCATGCTGGGCATCTTCCTGTTCTGAATCATGTTCTACATGTAAGAAAGAAAACAAAGCATCATCTGTAGCATTGGTTTTCAACCTTTTTCATCCCAGGGCCCACTATTTTTTTTTTTTTTTTTTTTTTTTTTTCAGAATTTCTTCTGCTTTTGTCCATCTTCTAGTTGTGTAGACTTGGGCTAATTCAGATGATGAATATTTTAACTCTTGAGAGTGTAAAAATGAAACCAAATGGACCCGCAAGGGTCCATTTGGTTTCATTTTTACGTTCTCAAGAGTTACATCTGGTTAACCAACTTAGCCTGGGGACCACCTGGAACCCTCTCAAGGACCGCTGGTGGTCCACCTGTTGAAAACCCCGGATCTGTAGCATCAACAGTACAAGACAATTGAAAAAGTGCAAAACAATCTACTGTATATCCATTACAGTCATATATCATACCTTCTGAATCAGAATCTGAGCTTAAGGTCACTGCGTCACTCCCCATCTGCCTGTTCATCTGGCTGTTCTGTTTAACAAGAAGAGCTCTCATCAATACGCTATGCATTTCTATAGCAGCAGTATCAAAATTAAGTACAAATAACACAGAACCAATATACAACATTTTCAGATACTGTACCTTTTGTCTGAGAGGCTCTTTTCTTTGGTGGTTGTTCTTTGGAAAAATAAAACATAAGGCCTCTTTTCTGGCCTGCTGATGGCCCAGCATTGCCTTTTGAGGGCATATTTAAAACTCTGTGGATTGAAATAGTTAAGTTAGCAATTAGTCTCCAATCACTAGTTAACACTGTGTGAAAAGAGTTACGAAAAGAGTTACAGAAATACCTGCAGTAGAATAAAGACAACCTTAGGTTAACTCATTCTTTTGTTCATTCATTCAACTGTTTCGTTTTCCTGATTTGTTGACAACAACAAGGTTCAGGACAAAGCAAGTGTCTGTCTGCAGGATAACAGCTGCAGCATCAAAGTAAAAGCAACCTAGAGGAGAAAAAGAAAAAGAAAAAATATAGCCATTTTGATTTTTGGTTAAAAAGTTGCCTATATATTGCCTTTAGGAACATGTGTATGAGCTCAAAAATACTAATTTTTATCTTTTATCTTTGCATTTGTCCTCTGTTCCCTGACAAATGCAACCCCCCCCCCCCACACACACACACACCCCATCATTTCCTCCTCCTCCTTCTCTAGAACTTCGATGCTGTCCTAACCAACCCTATGCTGCCGATAGGTTCTCTGATAGCCAGGAAGTTGGGTGAGTTATTCACACACACACACACACACACACACACACACACACACACACACACACACACACACACACACACACACACACACACACACACACACACACACACACACACACACACACACACACACACACACACACACACACACACACACACACACACACACACACACACACACACACACACACACACACACACACACACACACACACACACACACACACAGGCAGGAGCGGATCTAGGCATGGGCATGGGGGGCCAATGCCCCCCTAAATGCCCCACCAAACACGATGGCATGCAAAACAACCCAAGATATTTCAATAGTGCTTATATTTAAAAAGATTTGAAACACTACTACTGCTGCTACTGACTAACTAAACCAACAGCATTTCATCATTGAAAACAGAAAACTCTCTGAGTCAGACCTTTAGCTTTATGCTGCGTGTCTGTTGCAACTTCAACAACAACTGATGTTATTTCTTAGCCTGGTACCACAGACTGATTTGTCGATGGCAACATAAACGTTCAATATATGAACGTAGAAGTTTCCAAGATGGAAACTTCTACGTTTCCAAGATGGAAACTTCTACGTTCATATATTGAACGTTTATGTTGCCATCGACAAATCAGTCTGTGGTACCAGGCTAGTTATTTCTGATGCTTTACTTGCCTAATAAAAGTCCTGTAACCGAAAATGGTATGGGTGCGACTTCATCGCACGTGGCACGACATGGGCGACAAAGTCGTCCCCTTAACACCCCCCCCTGCTTATTGGGTGTTTTTTTTAGCTGTGTATACCTCAAGCCTTTCTCGCTTAACTTTTTTCCAAACAATGCATTATTCCAGGTCTGCCCACTGTGAACTTACTGAGAGGAATGCCATGTGGGATGGACATGAAGTCCTCGGCCAGCCCCTCTCCTCCCTCGTACGTTCCTCGCTTCTATACCGGCTTCACCGACAAGATGAACTTCAAGCAGAGGTTCCTCAACACGTTGGTAAGCGATACGTCACTCTTGAAACGCTTGAAACGCTACCAGTGCAACTCACTCAAGGCAAGTGTATGACATTGAGCCCAACATCTCTATTACTGAAAGGCATCCATTGATTCACCTTACCATGGAGGCTATCCCAAATAACAATGAACCTGCTGTGTGTTTTTCTGTCGCGCCTCTCCCCTGGATAACTGCCCAAGTTCCAACTCCAGTTTGGCTCTAGAGATCTTGAACAATGTCACTGACGTGGTTAGGTCACTGCTATGTTGTTACTCACCTGAGAGTCAGTGCACGTGTAACCAAGGCCGGCAGGGGCGGATTGGCACATATTTTCCCACCGGGACAATTTTGCCTTTACCAGGCCACCCTGGGGGGGAGGGCAGCTGGTTAACCAGATGTAACTCTTTGAGAGCGTAAAAATGAAACCAAATGGACCCTTGCGGGTCCATTTGGTTTCATTTTTACACCCTCAAGAGTTAAAATATTCATCATGTGAATTACCCCAACTTAGTCTACACAACTAGAGAATGTAGAAGATTAATGGTCATTTTGATCTGTATGTTCCAGGCGAGCATCTAGCGCATTCTAGTGCATTTTGGAAGTGCCACTAGTGCATTTTGGGTCTTAGTTGGCAACACTGCCTCCAGCAGTGCGAGCGCCCTGGCATACAGGAGTGAACGGGAATATGGCCTGGCACCCTGGACTTTTCAAAAAAAAAAAAAAAAAGTCCAGGCCACTAGGTGGTGCAGGCCACCGGGAAAACTCCCTGTACTCCAGATGGCCAATCCGCCCCTGAAGGCCGGTCAAACATATTGGGCCCTATTTTGTCAAGTTGTTTGTTTAAGTCAAAACTTGGAAGTGTGGCAGAGCTGTTTGACTGTTTTGATTGGCCAGACAGCTCTACACCTCCAAGTTTTAACACTAGAAAGACTGAGAGGTCATTTTGACCGTTTTTTTTTTTTTTTTTTTTTTTTTTTTTTTTTTTTGATATTTTACAATTGTTTATCTGTGCCCATGAAGCTTTCAGAAGGTACTACTTCGTTGACCATCATCATCCATCATCATTCTATCATCTCAGAAATGTTGGTTGTCTGAAAAAAAATCTAAATATGAATTTAAGCAAATGCTAATTCTGGCCACTTTTTTCAGTTTTTCTAGTGTTAAAAACAGCCAAACAGCTCTGCCACACCTCCAAGTTTTGACTTAAGACCTGATACTTAAGAGAATCAAAATAGGGCCCATTGTGTTCTACACACAAAGGCATCAACTAAAATAACAAGCTCAATAAGGCCTGGGATGGGAGCATAGTTTTCATTAAAAAAAAAAAAAAGAGAAGAAAACATGTATGCGTTAACATCACCACCACACCTGGAACATTATTTGAGTAGCTGTAACTGTAATGCTCTGTACTGTGGTGTTACCCAGGCCTGTCTGGGCCGATTACAACTGGTCCAAAACGCAGCTGCTCGGCTCTTGACAGGCACACGGAAACGTGACCATATCTCCCCGATTCTTGCCTCCCTTCACTGGCTTCCTGTGCGGTACAGGATCCAGTTTAAAATTCTGCTCTTTGTTTTTATTAAGTCCTTAAATGGTTTACCTCCAGCCTATATTTCAGGGCTGGTAGTACGAAAAGACGTTCCCAGGGCCCTGAGGTCAGCTGACCAGGAACTCCTCAGGATCCTTAAATCTAAACTGATCGAAATATCGGGGAGATAGCTCTTTTTCTGTGGTGGCACCCACACTGTGGAATGAACTTCCACCTCAGGTTAGGGCATCGCAAACTCATCAGGATGATGATGTCATGTGTCCTTGTGTTCTAGTTGTATGGAATATACATGTGACATCATCCTGCAACAGGAGCACCTCCTATTGAGTGAAGGATTCTCTATTTATGAAAGAAATAAAGTATTGAAGGTGTTTTTATCTGCATGTTTTAATTATAGAAGGCCAGTATAGTGTTTTAAGGAATATTTGTCTTATTAGCCAGGGATCCTTTTAACAAGATGCATTTCGCCACTTGCCGGTGGTGTCGCACTTTGCGCGTCAAAGCGCTCTTCTACTCACTATTATCTACCAAACTGAACATTATTTCTATACCACTGCGCTAGCAGTGATTTCATACACATAATAAATTCATGATTTTGGTCCAACAGCTTACCTTCATGGAGCCATTGATGTGTAAGCTGATGTACTGGAACTTTGACCATTTGGCTGCCGAGTTCCTGGGAGAAAAAATAGCTGTAGCTGACATTCTGAGAGACTCTGCGATCTGGCTGGTTAGGTAACGTCTTTATACAGTTTATTACTTTATTTACAGATTATTTTCTCTCTCTTTCTTGCACGCACACACACACGCACGCACACGCACACACGCACACACACACAGCGAAAAAAAATCTGACATTTTTAGCGTGATTTGGCCTAGACCGGCCCACCACAATTCTACCTGGTATAGTTGGTTAACCAGATGTAACTCTTTGAGAGCGTAAACATGAAACCAAATGGACCCTTGCGGGTCCATTTGGTTTCATGTTAACACTCTCAAGAGTTAAAATATTCATCTAAATTGGCCCAAGTCTAGAAAATGTAGAAGATTAATGGTCATTTTGATCTGTATGTTTGACTGTTTTGTTTCCCAAATCCAGCCTGGAATTGTGGACCAGAAAAGCAAAATAAATCTTCTGTTGTCTTGCAAAATAAATCTTCTGTCTGTTGGGGCTAGGATGTCATCAAATGGTGGTCCTCCATGGCTCAAAATTCAGAATAAATAGTGGGCCCTGGGATCAAAAAGGTTGAAAACCATTGCTTTTAAAGGATACCGTACCGTGATACCACTGGCCTCCTACTGGTCGTGGCCCACCGGGAGACCTCCCTGTACGCCCAATGGTCAATCTGACCCTGCACACACAAACACAAACACACACACACACAATATGTTTGTGATCCACTCCATACAGAACTGACTTTACGCTGGACCACCCGCGGCCTCTCATGCCCAACGTGATACTGGTGGGAGGGATGAACTGTGGCCTGAGGAATCCTCTGCCTGAGGTAAAGACATATGTTTGAGTCTCACAATTTAAAAATATACATAGGGCTGTTGAATGATTGAATGAAAATTTTTAGTCAAATTAATCACAACTTCAAAATGATTAATGGAGCTAAAATGCCATCAAATGATGGTCCTTGGTTCAAATGCTGAATAAATGGTGGGCCCTGGTATCAAAAAGGTCAAAAGCCCCTGATATATAGTAAAAAAAAAACATAACATTTTGAAGCGATGAAAAATAGTGTATTTGAAAAGCATTCTATAATGTAGGGGAAACAGACAATGAGGAGTTTTTCCACAAAATACAACCAATTCCAAAAAGTTGGGATATTGTGAAAAATGTAAAGAAAAATAGAATGCATTGATTTATAAATCCTCTTCAGCCTATGTTCAGTTGAATACACTACAAAAACAAGATATTTAATGTTCAAACTGATAAACTTTGTTTTTGTGCAAATGCGTACTTGCTCATTTCGAATTTGATCCCTGCAACACGTTTCAAACAAGTTGGGGCAGGGGCAACAAAAGCCTGGGAAAGTTGATGAATGCACAAATAACTGTCTGGAACATGACATTGGTGAACAGGTTAATTGTAATTCCACACCAAAACACATTGGGCATCAATCTACCTTGATTCCTGTGACATGATTTATTCTAATGTATTTATTCTAATGTATTCTGTAACTCCAAACTTTTTTTTTTTCTTTTCATTTTAATAGTATTCTGATCCAATCACTCTGGTCTAAACTCGATGTATGTGATGTGATGTATTAAAAAAAAAAAAAAAAACATGTTTGGAGTTACAGAAATACCCACATTAGAATAAAGACAACCTGCGGCCATGTTAACTGCACCGGCGCAGCAGCAACAGAGGCTGCAACTACAACAGACCTCATGGTGAAATGTAGAAAATGGGACATCTGTGACAAAAATCAAGGACATTATGCATCATGTCACAGGAATAAAGGTAGGTTGATGGCCAATATGTTTTGGTGTGGAATTCTCCTTTAAGTGTTGTTTGGTTATAACAGGATCATCCCAGTTGTTCACAATCAAGGATGGGCCGAGGCCCGTCTTTGTGAATTCTCTGAATTCTCTGAATTTTCTCTTTGAGGAAACCGTCCAATGGTCCAAGAACAGTGTTTCTCAACATTCAATTGCAAGGAATTTAGCGATTTCATCATCATCATCTACCGTCCATAATATAATCAAAAGCTTCAGAGAATCTGAAGAACTGCACGAAAGCGCCAAGGCCAAAACCAACACTGAATGCATGTGACTTTTGCTCCCTCAGGTGGCACTGCATTAAAAACTGACCCCATTGTGTAAGGGATATTACTGTGTGGACTCAGGAACACTTAAAAAAAACATTATCAGTTTACAGGGGGGGGGGGGGGGGGGGGTTGTCGCTTTGAACATTAAATATATTGTCTTTGTGGTATTCAATTGATTACAGGTTGAAGACAATTTGCAAATCAATGTATTCTGTTTTTATTTACATTTTACATAACGTCACAACCTTTTGGGAATCGGGGTTGTCATAAGTGGGCCACTTTTTCGGAAATGAATCAACACAAAAAAGAAAAAAAAAAGAAAAAGAGGACAAAAACAAAACAGAAAGACCGTCAGAACGTGAACGGTTGGCCGGCCACCTACTGTGTGTGTTTTGGGTGTTCAGGACCTAGAGAAGTGGGTGTCAGGACCTGATGGCTTCGTGGTGTTCACCCTCGGTGCCATGGTGGCAGCACTGCCGAAGGAGATAACTGTCGTCTTCCTGGAGGCATTCAGAAAGATTCCACAGAAGGTACTAGTTGACACTTCACTTGCATCGTAACCTCGTCTCAAAACCTGGTCTATGTTACAAACATGAACAGTGTTGTAGTGGTACTTTTAGAAGTGGGGGGGACGCCTCTTAACCCATTGTGTCCTGTCTAGATAATATGCATAATATTCAAAGATTTGCTCCACATTTTCACGATTTTTCAAAAATAGCAGAGATACAAGCTCATTGCGCGCCACTCGGTGGCGCGCTATGAGCTTGTAGATCTGCTATTTTTCAATAGTTAAAACATAATGCTTAGAACACCAAAACGCGTTGTGAACCCAATGGACCCTAGCGGGTCCATTTGGTTCCATTTGTGTTTATGGATATCTAAAAAAAATATCCATAAAAGTAAATGACCAGACAAAATCATAGGCCTACTTTTTCCCAAAATATTTTAGATGTGAGAAGTGGAGGGGAGGCTGTCCCCCCCGCGTCCCCCTGACACTACACCCCTGCACATGAACCGGACTGGAGCAGATGATATCGCTACCATAGATATACAGTATATAAACTATAAAGGCTAGATGGTTAAAGGCAGGAGTCTCTGAAGTAGTTCACCGACGGCCATGTTGCAGTCAGTCAATACAGTATTCTATAACTGTATTGGCCTGCAGTGTTGGGAATATTACTTTGCCTTGTTAATATATTACTGATTAATTACTACCTTCATTTTAAAGCAATATATTATATTACAATATTACTGTCTGAGCAGGTGTAATATATTAATAGTACATATTATTTTCATTAGTATTCTATATATCGAATATTGCGTAGACCAGTGGCATACCTACAATAAAGCAAGCGCACTCGGATATCTGGCCAAATCCCTATGAAATCAACTTGAAAAAAACGCCACTCCTGAAAACATTATTGGTGAAGCAAGGTGGTCACTGCATAACAACGTCACTCCCCATTGGTCAACAGTGTCATCTAGCTTTCTTATATACTGTATATCTATGATCACTACATCATGTTTTAGTCATTGTTTTGTAGTCAGCAGGCAGGAAGATTCATGCGGAACTTTCTTCTTCCTCAAACCGAAAGAAAAGCAATTACAGCTCTCGTAGCCGGCAGCTTTTATTGAGAAAAAAAAAAAAAAACGGTTTGGGTTGAAAAAGGAGGTTTGCCATGAATCGTCCGGCCTGCTGCCTACAGAACATGATGTAGGGATATCGTCTGTCCCCGCCCGGATAATAAACGCGTAATGGAATGGTGCCCAGGCTACAGGAATACCCAAGACATTATTCCAATACTGTATGTCAGACAGTGTTTTCTAACGGTCCTCTGCATGGTTGCAGGTTGTATGGCGATGGGTTGGGCCAATGCCTGACAATATCCCGGAAAATGTCAAGATGATGAAATGGGTTCCACAGAATGACCTACTAGGTACTGTGACACCACGGTGACTCTGGGAAAATGTTATTAATGTTCACATGCACCCGACTAGAACAATAATGAACATAGCTGCCATGACAACAGTTCTTATGTCTTCTGGAATTATTTTTTTTAGTTCATAGTCATAGACTAATTAATTAAAAAGGAAAACCTTAGTAGACTTAGGGCTCCAACTTTGTCTCACCACCCTTTATACACAATTAGAGCATCTAGCATTGGGGAAGAGGAGTTTCCACGTTAAAGTTGCTACAGTATTTTCGTTTACCATCCTATTTCCCTTATAAACACCGCCTAGACCTATTACATTATAGGTGTGTTTGGGGCGTTTTTAGCTTTCATTCAATCCATCTAGCCATGGCCTTTAATTCATCCCATATCTATTCCCGTTATGCCTACTGCTAAGACTACTCCTAGCAAACTGCTTGCCCCCTCTCCATGCACACACAAACTCAAGTGTTCATAGTCAATTCTGGACCATTTCTTCCATTTCAAAGTGCTATGTGATTGTCCAACATCAATCTCTCATTTGCTACATAGAATATGCGTGTAGGTCTTCTCTACGAAACGGGATCAAGCGAAACATATCTATCGGGTATTCATTGAACTGAATCACAGTGTTGGGAATATTACTTTGTTGAATATTACTACCTTGTTAATATATTACTTATTAATTATTACCTTCATTTTAAAGCATTATATTACAATATTACCGTCCGCAAATGTAATATATTCATATTACTATTACATATTACTTTAAAAAAAAAAACTTTTTTACAAAATATATGATTAAATATTTAGTATCACTATTAATCAAATATTGCGTAGGCCAGTGTCATACCTACAATAAAGCAAACCCACTTGGCTATCTGGAGTTAAATGCATTCTTTGAATTCATGGAAGCCAGTAAATGATTTGATGACAAATCATAGAAAATAAGTAATTATTTAACTTCTGCAGTTGTCAAGATAATTTCACAAGAACACTTGCAACGACACAGATTGACAGGAAGTAATATTGAAAGTAATGCAGTAATGCAGAAAGAAAAGTATAATATATTAGATTTTTTTGTTAAGTAATATATTTATATTACAAGTTACTGCATTTTGGTAATATATTATGTAATATATTAAGTTACGTAGTGCACATGTCCCAACACTGCTGAATCAGCAGCAGCAATGGGGCTAATGAATGTCTTTAACTATGTTATATATCTTACCTAAACACAAGGAAGTGACCGACAGCAGGCAATCTACAGGACAATCAATAAATAAGGAGATGACGTGAACTGATGCTGCAGCTGTTGCACTGCTGCAAGGCTATAGGCCTTCTCGTATAGGTTAGCGGGTACTTTGAAATCCCATTATCTGTTTACCAAATTTGATGAAATTAGCAATTTAAGAGACACCGTGACAAACGCGCCTATGACCGCACCTCCAGTCGTAAAATAACGGCGTCGGCATAAAGAAGAGTGGCTAAGGGAAGAGGAAAGGTGACGGGAAATAGTAATAAGGGAATGAGTTTGCGGGCTGTGGGATGCGGGCAGCGTCACGGACAACACATGTTATGAAAATTGGGCCCTTAGTCTTCCGACTTAGTCGACAAAAACAACACAGTATATCCAGTAAATGCAAAGATCTACCATTTAGTAGTGTGTTAACCCATTTTGTTATGACTAGATTCTAGTCTCAGGGACTAGTTTCTAGTTTCTAACACCTGATTCTAGTCTCTGACATTAGTTTCTAGTTTCTGACGCTAGTTTCTAGTTTCCGGCACCAAATTCTAGTTCCCGATAATTGTTTCTAGTTTCCGGTGCTAGCTTCTAGTTTCTGATCTGTGCCACATTTTTCCCCAAAATAGCAGATCTACAACCTCATAGCGCGCCACCCGGTGGCACGCTATGAGCTTGTAGATCTGCCATTTTTTTAATTGCTAAAGGAACGGTACAAAAAGGGTCAATTTTATACGATATTTAATGCATGCATGTGTGTGTGTGTGGTGTACATGTGTGCGTATGTGTCAGCGCACCCTAATGTACGGGCTTTCATCACCCACGGCGGCTCCCACGGCCTCTACGAGGGGGTGTGTCACGCCGTTCCCATGTTGATGTTCCCGATCAGCGCCGAGCAGCCCGACAACGCCAGGAGGATGGCCAGCAGGGGAGTGGGCCTGGTGCTGGACATAATGACCGTCACCGTGGACCAGCTCCTCAAGAGTCTGAGCGACATCATGCACAACACACAGTAAGTGAGGGAGGGACCACCACTGAGCAGGGCCGTTTTTTGCCATTAGGAAGACTATAGGCCAGGGGTTTTCAACAGGTGGTCCGGGGACCACCAGTGGTCCCTGAGAGGGTTCCAGGTGGTCCCCAGCTAAGTTGGTTAACCAGATGTAACTCTTGAGAACGTAAAAATGAAACCAAATGGACCCTTGCGGGTCCATTTGGTTTCATTTTTACACTCTCAAGAGTTAGAATATTCATCATCTGAATTAGCCCAATTCTACACAACTAGAAGATGGACAAAAGCAAAAGAAATCTTTAGTTTTGGGGTCTGTGGGGCTAAAATGTCCTCAAGTGGTGGTCCGTGGCTCAAATTCTGAAAAAATGGTGGTCCCTGTCATCAAAAAGGTTGAAAACCCCTGCTATAGGCGGTTGCCTGGGGCGCCATGAGGGGTGGGCGGGGGGTTGGGGCAAATTGCTTAGAAACGCCACTGCCACCAGGTCTCAAGCAAATTTCAAATCGCAAAACTTGGAAAAAGTGGAGCAACAGTGTACCGTTAACCTGGCTTAACTAACCTGCAATGATTTGGGGGAGGGGGGGACTGGCATGGCCATGCCGCTAGACCGGGTAGAGCTGATTTGATCTCAAAAACGTGTCGTAAACCAGTTACAGCCGATGTTAAAGTGGATTAATCAATGGAGTAAACCAGTTGCACCCAATAACACCCAATGACGTACTTGACATGTATATGGTAGTTCCCTGCCAGTGGTTTTCGCATTTTTTTTTTATTATTCATCAAATTATTCCCATTCAAATAGCATTTGTATTATCATATTGGTCCTCCAAGATGCACTATATAATGCTGGATTTTGCAAACAAAACAGTGTAGACTTCTTAATTGATTAGTGCTAAATCCAGATGATGAATATTTTAACTTTTGAGAGTGTGAAAATGAAACCAAATGGACCCGCAAGGGTCCATTTGGTTTCATTTTTACACTGTCAAGAGTTACATCTGGTTAACCAACTTTCCATCATTTAGCCCTGGGGACCACCTGGAACCCTCTCAAGGACCACTGGTGGTCCCCGGACCACCTGTTGAAAACCCCCTGGTTTAGAACGACAAACCTTTTTACTGAAATGATTGCTGAAATACCTATGCATCTTTGCAGGTACAAGGAGAAGGTGGAGACGCTCTCGTCGCTCCACAAGGACCGGCCCATGGCCTCCTTCGACCTCACCCTGTACTGGATAGAGTTCGTGATGCGGCACCGAGGGGCGGAGCACCTCCGGACGGCGGCCCACCACCTCAACTGGTTCCAGTACCACAGCCTGGACGTCTTCGCCGTGCTGGCCGTGGCCTTCATGGCCTTCTTCACGCTGAGCTTGACCTGCATGAAGTGGTGCCTGGGCAGACTCTTAAAGAAACGGAAGAGGGATTAAGTCTGAAAGGGGAACTCCACCCATTTTCAACATTTTAATGTGTCATTAATATACCTTAGAGATGTTGTGTATGTGGACGTGATAAAAAAAATCCAATTCTGTATTTCCTAAAAAATGGAGGTCTGGAGTCATCATTAAAATGGTGAAATACATCTTGATGACATCATCAAGATGTATTTTACCATGTTAATGATTTTTTTTTCAGACCCATTTTTCCTGAGAGGGTACAAATGGAACGGGTCCATTTGGTTTGGTTAGAAAAACTAGAATTAAGTGGTGCCAATTCAGATGATGAATATTTTTACTCTTGAGAGCATGAAAGAGACATGAAACCAAGTGGGCCCGCAAGAGTCCATTTGGTTTCATGTTTACGCTCTCAATAATGACATCAGGTTAACCAACTTTCCATCATTTAGCTGGGGACCACCTGGAACCCTCTCAGGGACCACTGGTGGTCCCCGGACCACCTGGTGAAAGCCCCTGCCTTAGAGATGTTGTGTGGACATGATAAAAAAAATAAATAAATCTATGTTTCATTCTATGTTTCCTAGAAATGGAGGTCTGGAAAAAAAATCATTAGCATGGTGAAACACAACTTGATGACCTCATCAAGATGTGTTTCACCATGATAATGATTTTCTTTTAGGACCTCTTTTATTTCCTGAGCGCGTACAAATGTGAACCAGTTGTACTGTTGTAATTGTCCATTTGTACGCTCTCAGGAAAATGGGTGGAATTGCCTTTAAAATTGTATGCATCTCATTGTGAAACAGGCGATATCAAACACCATAGTGATGTTGCTCTTGAGGTGAACCGAACCTTGGACTTTGAGAACAAGGACTATTGACCATATTCAGACGGCGGCCATCTTTCCCTGGCTCAGAGTTAGAATTTAGAATGATAATCACCTGCAAGTATGGCCCTGTTGCCTTTAAAAGCAGGCAAGAAAAGGCCAAAAATGGCGAAATTCTAGATCCGCAAGGATGCTTTGGGAAGGCCGGGGGAACAAATCGTACTGTGAAATTGTTCAAGTACAACTACAACATAACCGGAAAACTGAGTGGCCACACTAGTTCAGAATACGCTTGTTTAAGAGTGTTTACGCTTGTTTACGGCAGTATTTAGTGCTTATGACTGACATCACATCTAAACTATTTTTTGGGGGTCAAAAATCTGTTTTGTTTACTTGTCAATTACTTTTATGCATACAATTAAGCAGTGTAAACTGTAAGCAGACTGTACAGGTCTGTATGTTTTGTGTGAGCACCTTTCTCATGTTCACTTGAGGGAGAGACATCAGGCTACACATGCTAGAAGTAAGGGCACATACAAGTAACGGCTCTAAAGTAAATACTGTATATTTGAATTGTCTTAACTAGCCAAGCATATGATAGATTAAAAGGGTCAGACATGATCCATGCTGCTGCTGCTGCTGCTGCTGCTGCATAATTCACTGTCGCAGCTTGACGCACGCTGACCCTTTGGTGTGATAGGAGTAGTTAAAGCACTGTTTGGTCGCAAGCTGATGCAACCTGTGGGTTTGATCCAGTGCTTGTCAATGTGTGTACCAGCCATTCAACCAGTGCTGGGCTGAAACACAGGACCTGAGCTGTAGACAGCATAGCCAGCGAAGATGAGGTCTCACAAAGGGGCTACTGGAGGGACAGAAAGTAGATCATAACGTGTCTGCGGTGGATTTTTATGAAACAAAAACTTTGGCGCGAGAATGAGGGAAATTGAAGGTTCCCGTACTGCTGCAATGTTGGCGAACTGGACGTGGTTTAATGCATTTGGATGTGGCTTTTCTGAATGGGCTCATTGGGCTATAATGGAATTAACTTGCGTGGTATGATGGTCGCGGTGTGAATATGGTCCATACGAGGAATGACTAGACATTATTTAGCAAAGATCTCATCTTCAACGTTGTGTGTACATGAGGTTTATGCAGTGTGTAACATACCTTTTTTTTTAAGGGGAATTCAGTGATTCAGAAAACCTTACGTTCTGCGCCAGTAAGATGTGCACATGCACAAGCTCTACAATGCAATAGTTCCACCAGCATGTGCACCAAGGACTGCTCGATCCCGATTGAAAACCTGCTGTTCACTGGGGACAGGGAGGAACTATTTATATGGTCAGCACTTTATAGTAGGGAGGATGATCACAAAAATATATTTAAATTTAAATCAAATGCAAACAAAATCTAATTAAATAAATGAAGCCATTTATTGCAGTTAATAGCAGTTCTCTCATGGAGTATTTTTTATCATTCACTAATAGGTGCTAATTTTAATACTTTCAATGCACTTCTAAGAAACAACTCAGCTCAATGCCAAAAATGTAAATGTTTGTGACAACATGTACAATGTGGTGTACAATGGCTTGAAACATGTACAATGTGGTGTACAATGGCTTGATTGTACAAACGTGTACAGCCAAGCCATTTCTCCATTTGAGCGCATTAAATAAAAGGCACCCATTGACAACTTGCTTCAAAGTGAATTATTTCGGTTACCCTATAAAGTAGACATATGAGCCTCTACTAACTGTACCCCCAAACCACAGTGAGTCTTAAGGCAGATTTCCTTTGCTTCAAACTGTGCTTGCATATGATTGCCTGTTCATGATGTGAAGGAATTGACCAATCGGGAGGAATGGAAAAGGAATGGAACTGTTCACCCTGCACAAAAAAAGAAGAAAACACAACCACAGGGGGTGACAATCAAAAAAAGACTTTTAATTTATAGAACACAGAATATACAGAATTGGTTTGGAATCTGGGGGTGGTGGTGGTCTGCGGTCTGACATCAGTGGTCGCTTTTCTTGGGTGGGAACATGGCGTACTCAACAGCCAGGGCGACGGCGAAGGCAGCGAAGCCCCACTTGAATCCCTTGAACAACACGTCTGAGAAGGTCACTGGCTTGGCGAAGCCCCCCATGTACCTCCATGCCTCGTTGCTGCAGAGAGAGAGAGAGAGACAGAACAAGACAGGAGTGTAAGGGGGGGAAAAAAAAAATCAGAGAGACAAGAGTAGGGAACTAGGGATGTTAATTGCTCCCAACGCAGTGGTGTCTACAGAAACATCTCTACTTTTGCATGTGACATGATAGATAGTTCGTTTTAGTCCTCATACAAAGATGCAACTTTTGATTAAGGAATATGTTGATTAAACCTTTCTGTTTTACGTTCTGAGATAAAAAAGAAAACACTGCTTATCAACGAACCAGTTCGATAATAGATAAGTGTAATCAATCAGTGAACGTATTAATCATGTTGAAAATGAATTGCTGCTTTCTCATGTCATGTTGATCACTCCTCACTTCTGAAGCAACTCATCACTAAACCTTCCTGGAGGCTGTGTGCAGGGGGAATAAACACATTCTATGCCGTCACTGAGCATTATGAAGTACAGTACATACTGAAATTCCCACCCACCTCAGACATCAGCAACATTATGATGTCGCTGAGCATCATGAAGCTACTGGAAGACCTGCCCACCTCAGACAGCAACATTATGAAAATTGCGTTCTAGGGTTAATGGCCATAGTAATAATGGACTCCTCTCCTCTCTAGGCTAGGGTCAAACGTGCAGGATAGCGCTAGTAAAGGCACTTCTCTAGGCTCTTAAATCAACCGTCATTGTCTGGATTATTATCAGAGATAAATCGCGGTGGAATGACACAGGAATGTTTGTACAGCAATGTACATTTTCACTGGAGATGTTTTGATATGTCCTTCACTGTGAGTTTTGTGTCGGTCATGATGACGTGCCATGTGCATTCCTTTGTATAGTACATGGAGCCATTCAAGATGTGTGGCAGACAGTGTTTCAGAAACATGTTCCATGGCGAGGATCAAAATCATCCTACTGCATTGGGACAAGTGACATGTTTTGGTTAAAGATGGAGTGCCGTGAATTTTTTCTACCCTAAAACATGATCATCAGGTATTAATGATATATGAAAAGTAAGATTTTTTTCCCCAAAAGTGTACAGTGTTTGTTAAACTGTCATGTTTATGATTCCACCCTACCAGTTCATTAAGTATGCCTGGTTTGCCTGGTGGGTGGTGATGGGTGGAGATCCAGCTGAACTGAAGCCACACCCACAGCTTTAGTTGCATGATAAAGGGGGAGGAGCTAGGGGAGGGGCTGAACACGTGATGTCACTATATTGAAGTTTTTTTCATTGGCATGTTTGACTGGAAAGGTTCAGCCCCCAGGAAGAAACCCTAAATACAAAGGGAAGACATCATTGCATATAAAAAACACACCAAGGGGTCTATTTACATACTGTTACCTCTTAAACATGTACAAAATTGGAAAAAATACAAAAATCACGGCACCCCCTCTTTAACTCATTTTGTAAAAAAAAAAAAAAAAAAAAATAGTAAGAGGGGTAATCCCTGTCCCTCCAACTCTTATCAGTTCCGATTTTTTCTGGGAATTTGTCTGATTTTTCTTCTGGGAATTTGTCTGTCATCATTTACAATAACACTTGAACACAATAACAGAAAGGTTTAATCTGTATCCATGACCAGGTTCTTCATCCTAATTGGATAGAATTGGTACCCCTTGAAATAGCATTTTCTACAATGTAAGCATTTAGCAGATGCTCTTAATCCAGAGCGATTTACATTAACTGTGAACAAAAGAAAAACATGGCAATACATTGTGTACAACATACAGGCGTGAGTGATTTTCAGCCGCGCGATTATATCTTTTACACTTTTCATAATATTGCTGATGTCTGGTGGGTGGGTCTTTCAGTACCTTCATGATTTCATGATGCTCAGTCACATCATAGAATGTGGTTGAAACATTTGTTTACCTGGAGTATTTTAAAAATAATACCGTGATATGCACCCCCCCCCCAATACCCCGCCCCTTCCATTTCTAGGTCCCCCCATGAAGTTCTTTTTTTGTGAAGTCATGATGAATATATACCCTAATTTGCCATGTATTACTGTACTTCAATACATTCTGACAAGAAAAAAAATATATATACAGTATATATTTCTTACATAGGTAAAATATACATTACGTTATACAAATAATAGTAGGGACTTTAAGATCAAACTCCACTGTGACTTCGACATGCAGAGGAAATAGCGTGTTCTGTCACAATCACCACAGAAGCCCAAAAATAGTTCTCTGCAGCGTACCCGTTGTTAACAAGACGCCAAAAGCTGTGTTTTGCCATCAGAGGACAGGCTCCGACTGATGCAAGGCTTATATATCGAACTCGCAGTCATTCGCCAGGGGCCTCACAGATCGATTACAGAGATTATAGATTCCACGATTGTGGATTTTATTCACAGAAATCAAAAGGTATCCACGGAAATCATCGCAGCCCGCAGGAAAACAGCGCAGCTCATGGAAAGTAGTTGTCTCTCCACTTACTGGGAGGGACAGATTTCCAGTCAGACACCATTGGCAGCGCAGCAACCAGAAAAAAAAAAAAAAAAGGCAAGGCGTCCGTAAAACATGACTGGGTATTATAATAAGGATTTATACTTGTACGTGGTTAGGTGTCTAACAAGTTAATCACGCAGGAGGGGTAAATCTCCCCTCAGCGTCTTCTCGAAGAAATATCATCCCAATAAGATATGTAGTCTAGAATTAAACACCTGCGACATTATTAACCTACCATTAGCGGCAGCGCAATTTATCTGCAGCTGAGAGAGAGGCCTCTTTCCACACAGAGCAGTGCAGTACAGGGCAGGGCAGCACACTGCCTGGAGACCAGTGTCGCGGAGACAGACAATCACATACCAGATATTTTCTTAACATTTGCAACAACAACAAAAAACAAACGTGTGTTGTAGTACAACACACAGTAGAACGGGTCTTCTCGGATACAGTCGGGTTTTACACATAATGATTGACAGGTACGAGTTCCGAGGAGCATGTGTCCGATTCCGAGCCTGTCTGAGTGACGTTTTTTTCGGGTACGGACCCCCCGTGAAGACCTCTAGTTCAAGCGCTCAGTTTCTGACCCCCTCAATGTCGCAATGACGATTCCACCGGTTCGAGTCGGATCCGGGCTGAGCCTTCTGGTATTCCTACAAACCACGAAACCAACTACTAATATACTGTACATCTCCAGTACTGACCGTGCCCATGGGTCCGACAGGCCGCGGCGCTTCAGTCTCTCCTGTGTGAACTCCAGAGGCGTTCCCTCCACCTTCCACTGCCTCCAGTCTGGAAGGGGCGTCTTGGCGTGTCCGTGGTCACCTCCCATACTGCTAACAGATGGACAGACGCATCACTTTACCATGTACAGTAGTTAGTAGTTACACCTATTGTCTGTAGGTACCTAACCTACTAGTACAGCGATCCCAGAGCCTACTATTTATTCCAAATTTGAGCCACAGACCACCATTTGATGACACTTTAGCCCCACAGACCCCCAAAACTTAAGGTTTTGCTTTTGTGCAGAATTCCAGTTAGGATTTTAGAAACAAAACAGTCAAACATACAGATCAAAATACCATTAATCTTCTACATTCTCTAGTTGTGTAGACTTGGGCTAATTCATATGAATATTTTAACTCTTGAGAGTGTAACCTGTTGAAAACCACTGTTTTTTTTTTTTTTTCTTGAAAAGGGAATGTACTGTATAATATATTCCCATACCGTCCTCATTGTGTTTCTTCAGTATTAATGAAAGAGGTGGTGCCAGCTGGCCTAATGGTCCAGACACATGCCACATAATATAGCGTCACCTTCTTAAAATAATCGCCCAAGTCATTTTTGGCCAAATTGATTTTTTTCCATAAATCATTTCCTCACACATTTTTGGCCAAATTGATCATATATATCAATTTGGCCAAAAAATTACTTAGGCGATTATTTTAAGAAGGTGACGATAGATCTACGCAGTGATGTCACTGCCCTGGTTCGAGAAGTGTTTTCACCATTCATTTTGCTCATGGACTTTTTGAAAATGATTCATATAAAAAGACAATTGACACACAATCTTTTGGAACAATGAAATAATTTATAAGATGAAAAACGAAAAGTGTTTCCTGCTGTTGTCTACTTCTTGCTAATTACATATTATATGATAATGTGTTTGTTTGTTGTCATAATTTGTCACGGCCAGAGTAGGCTTTGTCCGTGGTGCAATCATGTTTTTTATTAACAATTTTTGAAAAGTCTATGAGGAAAATGAATGAGGATTCCATTTGTGGAACCAGGGGCGGTGACGTCACTGCGCGGGTCTATAGGTTCTCGCCGGACAGTGACAGTGTGACGCGTGCTCGAGTCCCATTCATGACAACCTTTGCCGAGTCTCTCTCCTTCTCTCTGTCCTGTCTAAGTTCACTGCATCAATATCAATAAAGGCAACAACATTCAAAAACAAACGATACACTGACAGTAATGAAAGCAATACGTTTACATGTCATTGATCTAATTCAGGGGTTTTCAACAGGTGTTCCGGGGACCACCAGTGGTCCCTGAGAGGATTCCAGGTGGTCTGCAGAAAGATATCCCAGATGTAACTCTATGAGAGCGTAAAAATGAAACCAAATGGACCCTTGCGGGTCCATTTGGTTTCATGTTTATACTCTCAGAGAGTTAAGTGTCTTAGAGTTACAATGAGCTACATGTCTTAGAGTTACGGCATTGTAGAAGAATGTAGAAGATTAATGGTCATTTTTTTTTGTTTTCTTCAAAATCCAGCCTGGAATTGGTGACAAAAGCAAGAGAAATATTTAGTTTTTGAAGCGGGTTGAAAACCCCTGATCTAATTTAATTCATATAAGCATTTAAGGACAGCATGGGATTTGTGCAACAAACAACAGCAACAAAGGACTCTGTTTTCAACAGGTGCAGTGGTCCCCGAGGATTCCAGGTGGTCCCCAGCTAAATGGAGAGTTGGTTAGCCAGATGTAACTCTTTGAGAGCGTAAACATGTAGAAATGAAACCAAATGGACCCTTGCGGGTCCATTTGGTTTCATTTTTGCACTCTCAAGAGTTAAAATATTCATCATGTGAATTAGCACCACTTAATTAAGAAGTTTACACTGATTTGTTTGCAAAATCAAGCCAGGAATTGTGGGCAAAACCAAAATAATTCTTTAGTTTTGGGTCTTTGGGGTGAAAATGTCATCAAATGGTGGTCTGTGGCTCAAATGCTGAATAAACAGTGGTCCCTGGTGTCAAACAGGTTGAAGACCCCCTGTCATAAATGATGACATATTTATTGTGGTAAACATCAAAGACCTATCTCGCGTTCACTTGAATTGGGTCTGCTGTTGTCTGCAGTAAGTTAGCTTATCAGCTTAACACGTTAAACCAGTAGGAATGATACTTAACTATAATAGTGTGGAGGACAGTCAGTCACTCACATAAACGACACACAGCGCACACATATTTAGTAAATAATTGAGGAAACAGTGTGTGTAACATTACCTGGATGGTTTGTTGTTGTTGTGACCTCTGTGTAGCAGCGATAAGTAGCAACTGTGATAGAAGCCGTTTTTACGACAGTCGATGCAGAGCCTTAGAAATAGACAGAGTTACGCCAACTCCGTTCACTCCGTGGCGCCAGTCCAATGGCGGCTCCTCCACATAGACTTGTATTGGATAGTGACAACAAATAGGGACAGCCGGAAGTTACTGAATGCATTGGAGCCTATGGGGCTCGCGCGAGTACTAGAACCACGTGACCGGGCTGTTTTCTGTCCCCTCAATGTCGCAACTCTGTCTATTTCTAAGGCTCTGGGTCGACGCTGCTCTACGGCAAGCCTGGCTACGGCGAGCAAAGTGGACAAACATCAGCAGGAAGGAACTCGGACGGCGCTCGGCTCAGTACAGTTCTCAAATGATTGATTTTAAACAGGGGTGGGCAATTATTTTTTCCCAAGGGCCAAATGAGATACATAAAATATAGTAGAGGGCCAAGAAGGCTGAACTAAAGACTGCGTAATATTTAATTTAATTTCAAGATAAAAGTAAGACCAACCATCTTGACACCATGGGTCCACTATTCATGACATTTTAGCCCCAAAACTAAAGATTTCTTTTGTTTTTGTCCACAATAGCTAGAGCTGGATTTTACAAACAAAACAGGATAACATAGATTAAAAAAAAAATGACCATCCTTTTACGTTCTCTAGTTGTGTAGACTTGGGCTAATTCAGATGATGAATATTATAACTCCTGATGAATATTATAACTCCGTAATATTGTAATATGCAATATATTATTCTTTGATTCAAGTAATAAGTAATGTTATTAATTTTTCTAAGGGCTCATAAGTAAAGTAAAGATATTACTCTCCTAAGTAATATCACCCAATACTGGTCATCATTTAGTCATACAAAAATTCCCTTCTGTACAACCACAAGCAGAGGGAAAGGGGTGGGTGGGGGAATCTTTGAGAGCAGTTTTGATGGATTCAACACTCAAGGATCCACATGCCTTAATGACTTTTGGTAGGCCGTTACACATTTTGCTGAAGAAGGGGCGAAATCAACTTAAACCCTCCCTTGTTTGTGGCAAATCTGGTTTGCACATGGTTTGTTGAACTCCCTCGGGTGTTTGGGTGTTGACTTTCTCATGAATATGATCCCATTTCGGACGCTCACAGCACAGCAGTGGTTCTCAAACTAATATGAATTCCCGGATCAATATAACATCACAATTTAGTGTTGATTATGATTACAATCTCAGTTCCAAATCGGTGTTGATTTCTCTTTTCCACCGCCTCAACGATCAGTCCCTGAACCACTTGACATTACATTAAGGTTTTTATCAGTTGATGCATGCATATAGGCAGGTCCAGTGGTTTTATAGTAGTATGGAGAATAGCACAATTCAACAGTTAAAATAGAGAAGTCACTATAGGTTTAGATTTTACAGTGCTTTTTATTATGAACTCATAAGGCACGGTAGTTATCGTCAAAAAAAAAAAAAAAAAAACTCATTGAATACTCAAAATAGTGAACAGTCAAACGTGTAATTCATGTAATTACAGAAGCACTTGTTAGTTATCATCCCAAAAATATTCCCAAACATATTCACATATTATTAATTATATACAATTATGTACAGGGGTTGCATCCATTCATAATAAAGGCAGCTTTATGGCGATCACAGTAGTTCTTAGAGTTTGCTTTTAGGGTTCAGAAGTTCCTTCAAGGTGTCCAAATTCTCTCCTTCTGGTGCCTCGGGCCAAGCACTGTGGTCTGGGTGGACACAAACACAATAGTTTGGTGCAAGATGCAAAAATGCAATATTTATAGCTGAAATCCAACTACAACACCAGTGATTGACATCGACAGTGTCAAAACATTATTTTTTTGTCTTAGCTTCAGCACTTGGGCAGGGGTCTGGGGAACCCCGGTTTGAATCTCAGGTTAGACATGATGGATTTGCAGATTTAAAACAAAAGGCATTGCTATGCTGCAACACAATGCCCGTTTAGTAGTTTAATTAGGATATGGAGAATATATACAATGTATTGCATGGCTTAAATGAATGCTCCAATCATAAGCCAGAATACTGGTCATGTGTGTGGTCACATAAATGTCACAACAACGGAGCGCTCCGCTCAACAACGGACGAGGGTTTTTATAGTTAACGTTTAAGACTAACAAAAAAACACTAACTAAAATTTAAAAAAATATATCCGTTAACTGAAACTGAATAAAAACTACAAAAAAAATATATATATATAACTAAACTATAACTGCATTGTGTGTTCACAAAACTAACTAAAACTAACTGAAATCATACTCGAAATACCCTTCGTTTTCGTTTTTTTTAATCAATTTTTTTAAGGACAATATCAGCCTCCAGGGAAAAAAAGATTGGTTGTTTTCTAATAATCTGTCGTGGTTAAAATGGAGTTTTAAGTTATAATGGTTTTGTATAGGAAGGAGGTGGATACACTAAAATGAACATCAAATATCTAAATACTGAATGTAGTAACTTATAAACTGTCTGGGGTGTTCACATGAGACTGAGTAGACCATAAAATGGCCTTTTTTTTTTTTTTTTTTTGAAAGTGGAATATCCCTTTAACGTATTAAGCAATGTAATAAGCAAGATAACAACTCTTTGTCCTGTTTTCCATGACTTACAGAAGCCGTACTTGTCTGTGTGGTGGTGATATTATGAACATACTGTAGTACCTGGTATCTCCCACATGGAGTGGTAAAGACTTTGTCCAGCATCGACTCTAAGGGTGGCTCCAGAGATGTAGGAGGCAGCGGGAGAGAGCAGGAAACACACGGCCGGGGAGATCTGAAAACATGCACAAACACAAAAACATTTGTCACATGGGCGGATCTAGTCGTGGGCATGGGGGGGCAATGCCCCCCTAAATGCCCAGTCTGCCCCACCAAACACGATGGAATGCAAAACAACCCAAGATATTTTAAATTAAAGTGCTTATATTTAAAATGATTTGAAACACTACTACTGCTACTAACTAACTACAGTTGTGCCACCACTAAAGCCAACAGCATTTCAACTGAAAACAAAACTCTGAGTCAGACCTTTAGCTTTATGCATGCTGCGAGTCTGTTGCAACTTCAACAGCGACCGATGTTATTATTGATGGTTATATTTGCGTAATAAAAGTCCTGTAACCCAAACTGGTATGGGGGCGGCTTCATCACCCGTGGTGCAAAGCGAAGTGGGAGATGAAGCCTCCCCCATGGGTATGGGTCTGTTTTGCAGGGTACAATGCCAGGACAACCCCACATAGCATTTCTATAACTTTTTTCTTAATACGGGTTCCATATATTTCACAGTCATAAAATAAAATAACATGACCTTTTCATTGTCTTTTCTGATTAGCATAACTCTAAACTAAACCACATGTATTATTATAATACATCTGTAAATTACAAACCTCCTCTGGAACCCCAAGTCTCTTTGCAGGACTGAAAGGGATAGACATCTTGAAAAGTGTTGGTCCAAAGTCTTTGTAGTTCTCCATCGCCGTCTTGGAAATGATGGTGCCCTGAGTACGGAAATGTGGAGCGTTACAAATAAATTATATGAAAGATTAACTTATGGCTTATTTCACTCTTTCTATGAAAACAGTGTCCCAAAATAGCCAATCTCACAACGCGTCATGAGCTTGTAGGACAGGGGCGGATGTAACATGTCCCATTTGGGGGGGGGGGGGGGGGCAGGGGGGGGGGGGGGGGGGGCAAGAGAACATGTTGGAGGGGCAAGAGAAAATGGTATGGGGGCGGCTTCATCGCCCATGTCGCTTCGCGCCACAGGCGATGAAGCCGCACCCATACCATTTTCGGTTACAGGACTTTTATTAGTCAAGTAAAGCATCAAAAATAACATCAGGTGTTGTTGAAGTTGCAACAGACACGCAGCATGCATAAAGCTAAAGGTCTGACTCAGAGAGTTTTCTGTTTTCAATGATGAAATGCTGATGGTTTAGTGGTGCCAGTTAGTTAGTAGCAGTAGTAGTGTTTCAAATCATTTTAAATAGAAGCACTTTAAAGATGTGCCATGATTTTTTTCTACCCTAAAACATGATCATCAGGTATTAATGTTATATGAAAAGTAAGATTTTTTTCCCAAAAAGTGTACAGTGTTTGTTAAACTGTCATTTTTATGATTCCATCCAGCCAGTTCATTAAGTATGCCTTGTTTGCCTGGTGGGTGGTGATGGGTGGAGATCCACCTGAACTGAAGCCACACCCACAGCTTTAGTTGTATGATAAAGGGGGAGGAGTTAGGGGAGGGGCTGAACACATGATGTCACTATATTGAAGTTTTTTTCATTGGCACGTTTGACTGGAAAGGTTCAGCCCCCAGGAAGAAACCCTAAATACAAAGGGAAGACATCATTGCACATAAAAAACACACCAAGGGGTCTATTTACATACTGTCACCTCTTAAACATGTACAAAATTGGAAAAATACAAAAATCACGACACCCCCTCTTTAAGAGCTTGTGGTTTGAAATATATTGGGTTGTTTTGCATGGCATCGTGTTTGGGGGGGTAGTCAGAGCATTGCCCCCCTCATGCCCATGCCTAGATCCGCCCCTGTTGTAGGACTGACATTTCCCCCAAAAAATAACACGTACCGGTGCAATGGCGTTGATGCGGACTCCTGAGTCTGCCCACTCGATTGCCAGACTCTTGGTCAGATTGTCGACTGCAGCCCTTGCCGCTCCTGTATGCCTGCCATCATGGTGCAAATTATGAGAGAGAGAGACAATGTTAGAATGTGAAAGTGTGTGTGATTTTGTTTATTCAAGTAAAAATATTGTGTGTGCTGATCCTTACGCCATGCCAGGGAAACCTTTCCACATGTCAGCGATGATATTGACGATGGCTCCCCCATGCTCCTTCATATACGCGGTGTACACTGTACAGACATAATAACACATGGACACTTACGTACATAATATGAGCATATGTATGTACATGTATGAGCATAAGCAGCACACACACCACTGATAGTCCCATGTGGAAAATTATGTATAAATTGAACTCAGCGTTTTTGAACAAAAAGGCAAGGACAATAACGTTTGAGTGCCAAGTCAAAACGTATACCACCATGATGAAGGACTTTGTTCTATCTCTTCCAACCCCTTTTTGTACTGTAACGCATGTGTTACAGTGTTCTAAGCATTATGTTATACTTTAGCTATTGAACGCATAGCACACTTGTAGGTCTGCTATTTTGGAAAAAATAAAGACAAAAGAAACTAGAATCACATGTCAGAAACTAGAATCTAATGTCTGAAACTAGAATCTACTGTCAGAAACTTGAATCTACTGTCAGAAACTAGAATAGTGTCAGAAACTAAAATCTAGTGTCAGAAACTAGAATGTAGTGTCAGGTCTGCTACTTTGGAAAAAATGTGAAAATGCGGCACAAAATCTTTGAATGTTAACTCAAATCTTTGCTTCTGGGGGATCCCTCAAACATTTTTCAGATGGGAGGTCCGCAGCCAAATATAGAAAATTAATAATAGATAAGTGGTCCTTGGCATGAGCATCACTGAAACAGGAAAATAGATTTTTCAGAAAAACATAGAAGCTAGTGTCAGAAACTAGAATGTAGTGTCAGAAATTAGAATCTCATGTCAAAAACTAGAATCTAGTGTCAGAAACTAAAATCTAGTGTCAGAAACTAAAATCTAGTGTCAGAAACTAGACTGTAGTGTCAGAAACTAGAATCTAGTGTCAGAAACTAGAATGTATTGTCAGAAACCAGACTAGTGCCAGAAACTAGAATTGTCAGAAACTAGAATGTATTCTAGTTTCTGACACTATAGTGCCAGAAACTAGAGTAGTTTCATGTCAGAAACCAGAATCTAGTGTCAGGACATCAAACCAAATGGGTTAAGCGTACCTTCCTTGCAGCAGTGAAAGGTTCCAGTCAGGTTGGTGTCGACGACAGCCTTCCAGCCTTTGGAGGACATGCGCTCTGCGGGGCTGTTGAACTGACCGCCGCCGTTGTTCACCAGAAAATCTATTCGACCGTACTGCTTCAACACGGTCGACACGAGGCTCTTCACCTGCCGACAAAAGAAGAACGCAAAGAAGATCGAGTTGATTGTTTGCTTTAGCTTTTTTTTTTACTTCATTTTTTGAATAATATGCAGCTATGAAGAGTAAAGTGCTGGGCACACCATACTGTGAACTGCGGACTTTGGAGGCAGTGTTTTGAGGTCACGTGAAGTGTTTACGAATGGCCGTGGATGGTAAATAAAAATGGCTGCTGCGGCAAAGTGCCGCACGGCCGTGCGTCCTCAGGACGCAGATCTTTGCGCCACTTTTCCGCAACGGCCATTTTATTATTTCCCATCCACATCCATTCGAAAACATTGTGTGCTCACGGCTTAAGACAAGTTTGGTGGTTTGTGTGGTTGTGGCACCTCGTCCTCGTTGCGGATGTTGCATGTTATGGGAGTCACGGTAGCGTGGCTGGACGCTGAGATCTTCTGTTTCAGCTCCTGGGCTGCTGACTCCAGCCTCTCCATCTTCCTACTGGAGATGACAACATTGCAACCTACGTGGGAAGAAAGAAAACATTTAGATCAGGATCAGGATTCCAGGTTGTCCCCAGCTAAATGATAGGCAGTTGGTATAACCAAATGGACCCTAGATCTGTAACTCCCGAGATCGGAAAATGAAACCAAATGGACAAGAGTTAGATTATACCGTATTGTCCCGAATACAAGACAACCCCATTTTTCAAGACTCATATGGTAAATCAGTGGTTTTCAACCATTTTCATACCAGGGCCTGCTATTTATTCAGCATTTGAGCCAAAAAACACCATTTGATGACAGGCAAACATCGATCAAAATGACCATTCTTATACATTCTATCGTTGTGTAGACAGATGATGAATATTTTAACTCTTGAAAGTGTAAACATGAAACCAAATGGACCCGCAAGGGTCCATTTGGTTTCATGTTTACACTCTCAAAGAGTTATATCTGGTTAACCGACTTTCCATCATTTAGCTGGGGACCACTTGGAACCCTCTCAGGGACCACTGGTGGTCCCCGGACCACCTGTTGAAAACCCCTGTCTTAAAAGAACATTGGATGTCAAATAATATAGTCCCCAAATATAAGACGACTCCATTTTTTAGGATATTTCCATTGGGAAAAAAAAACAAAACACTGTCTTATATTCAGGCCAATAGAGTACTTACATTTTCAAGAATCTACAGTTCTACACATTTAAAAATTGGAGATAGAATTGTTATTTTGACCAACGTTTGGCCGGTTATCTCTCCTAAATTGTGGACAAAACCTAGAAAATCCTTGGTTTTGGGTTCCAGAGACAAAAACTCCAGTGTGGCTGTGTGGCTTAAGTGCAGAATAAATAGTGGGCCCTGGTCTGAAAAAGGTTGACTAGACCATTGATTGGTCAATTGTGCTGTGGACCTGTGGCTGGTTCTGAACTGACAGGCAGTAGTAACTGTTACAGTATATCATAAGATTAAGACCATTACAGATGTATTAGCAATTTGAAACTGGTCCCTATAAAAAAAGAAAAATGTGGCCTTTTCTTTTTTTTTCACTTTCGTTTCTAAATTTATATTTAATGAATTGCATTTTAGTTTACATGCAATATGTACCCTAGTCAAAAAATCATATAGAATTTTAGAAATGTCCTATAGAAAGGATTTTGAAACAAATACTATTGGAATTCTAATAGGATTCCAATAGAATCCTATGGGATTTTCCCAAAGGAATCCTATAAGACCCCATATGAGTCTAATAGAATACTGTTGGAAATCCAATAGGATTGTTCCTAAATCTGATAGGACTTTTCTATTGGAATCCTTTAGGATTTTTTTGACTAGGGTATTCCCATATGTTCCCTCAAGGTTAGGGTTAGGTTTAGGCATAGACTGGCAACCACAGTGAGGGAACATGCTGTAATATATTTCAATGTCTTGATGAATCGACTGTGAGGTCTAGTGACATTTCTGTTTTGCACTTGTTCTTGTACAGTATACTGTGCCATTCTGCAATATGTATTCACTAGGATTTCATTCCATCAAGTCAGGCTCACGTTTGCTACAAAGATAATGATAAAATACAGATAAAATACAAATCTATGAATGACAGCCTTGATCCAAAGACAGATCAGATGGTTTAATGTGATCCACAGCTCACATGGTTCTGATTTGCCAACATATGATTGATATGAAATATAAATATCGCATCGATCTTGAAATATCAACCATCTGGGGCAAAGTTCATCATCTGTGGTTGCCTATGGTAGCCTACAACTGTAGTCTTCACTGTGTGTTATCTTAGATCCCTGTCATGTCGTGATTTTTGTTTGCTGTTGCACTGATCTTACCCAGCTCCACCAGCTCCGTTGCGATCGCTTTACCAATACCAGTCCCTCCACCCGTTACAATGGCAACTTTATGATTAAACAGACCGGACCTAAAAACACTGGTCGCCGCCATGTTTACCCTAAAGACCTCAGTAGAGGGTTAGTAGAGCAGTCTATGGATAGATAGTAATACTAGGTATGTTTGCGCCATCTAGTGGACGAAATACAGGGATTCTTTCTGTACTTCCCCAGTATTATTACTACGACCTTCATCTGAGGTCTCATCGTTTCCTTTGTATATTTTAATTGGCTTATTCATTTAAAAAGCCCGTTCACCCTATCAATAATTTCTTGTATATTTTTTAGATATACATTTTACGAGTAATCAATTTATTTAAACTGTACTTTTAAACTCCCACTCAACTGATTTTAACCATCCAATGAGTCATGCCAATGCTAAGCAGTGTACTATAATATACACTTATACTTATATGCTAGAATATACTTTTTATATTTTAGCATTTAACCGTCCAGGTTTGCCAGGGACACTTGTACTGATGGTGACTACTGGCTCAGTCAGTCAATAGTCATATTTTGGGAATTGATCTGGTTAAATGGTCCTTGGGGATCCTTATGGTTTGGTGTCAAATGAACTTCAGGATGTCAAAGACAGCCAGAGCAAAGTCCATTTAGGGAGACTACTCATCCCAAATACAGACTGCCCTTCTGAAATTCACCAGAAACAGTGGTTTTCGCACCCATTTTGGTACCTGGGCCGACTATTTAGCATCAAAAGGCATTGATGACATTTTCACCCCATAGCCCCAAAAGTATTTTTTTTGTCCTCTATTCCAGGCTGGATTTCAGAAACAAGCGAACATACAGATCGAAGTGACCATAGATCTTCTACATTCTGTGTAGACTTAAGTGGGCTAATTTAGATGAAAAATGAGTGTCAACATGAAACCAAAGGGACCCCTGTGGGTCCATTGGGTTTCAAATTTTACACTCAAGAATTATATCTGGTTAACCAACTGTCCATCACTCGGCTGGGGTCCCTCTCAAAATTGTAATGTGTCCCGAACAATCTATCCAGGTTTCTTCACTCCTGTAATATACAACTGTTCCTGCATTGTGATAAATTCTAATGCTACAAAACTGTCAACCAGTTTTCATGAGTTTTTGTGCACCTTTATTGCCATGTTCTGCAGGCCGTCTGTCTGTTCTGCTTTGCAACACACAAAATCACTTCAGGGACAATCAGAAAACCTGGATCTTTGCATAGTTGTGCGACTGATTGCAATGCACATTGCAAAGCCCATTGCATGTGCTCCATTATAATTGAAGACCATTTACTTTTAATCCCAAAGGTTTCAGCCTGGATGAGACGTTTCATTATGAACACTGCATAACAACAGACACAGGTGCTCAGCTCCAGACAGTTTTATTCAGGGACATTGTTGTAGTTGCACTGTCCCCTTTACTTTAAAGCAAAAGGCATTACAACAGTAGCCTGGCTGAGTTAAGATTCCTCAGATTTGTTTCATTATGAACACTGTATAACAAATTGCTGTGCAAAGACAACACAGGACTCCGCTCCAGACTGCTTTATTTAGATGTTGAACTTGCACTGTCCAGTATATACGGAATAAAACTCAATAAAAGTCCCCGTTTTACTGGTCCTTCAACTCCCTCAGTCTCCTGATGGCCGACTTGACTGTGACAGCAGAAGTTGTGCTGAAAATGAGAAATAAAATGCATTTAGAAAACTGAACCATACCTGATGCTATATTTTAATCACTGCAGGATAAAATTTAACCTTTTTTGTATACAGCAAAATGAAAGCATATTTCCAGAATCGGTAAATATGATATTCCTGATATGAAAAATCCCAACTGCGTTTTACAGATCATGACAAGGGCACCCGAAATGTGATCAACTCCATCCAATACTTTAAACCAAATCAGAAATAAATAATTTACTTCAGATTCCTAGTCCAAATTGAATGTCATGAGTTTTGGCAATTCGCAGACTCCTCTTAATCCATCCAGTGCAAATGAAAAATCGCAACATGGTAATACAGCAAATAGTCATGATTCATACATAAGCTATGAAACGGTGAAATCTGTATAAAAAACAATCACCAAATCAATACAGATTACTTTGAATGGTTTTTACCCAGTGGCCGAATTATGGTGATGCCATCAAGTTAAGACAAGACACTCAAGATTAGATCAAAAGATGCATTAAGTATTAAATCACCAAACCCAAGCCATGACCTATGCAAAACAAACCCCAAAGCTCAACACAAGAATTTATAGCAGCATGTCTCAGCTTTGAGCCCCTTTTGACTTTGGAATACGAGTGCGAAAACTGTGTCAGAGGCTCAGGCAGGTTAAAATGCAGCTCTAATTGCATTAACTTAACAAATCCATTGACAGCAGTTAAACCATGTTTAACAACGATAATTACCATAATGTGAACTGCAAAAATGTTTGCTTGTCCACATTTGTTCCGAGTGAGTAATTGGCATGTCCAAAACAATATACCACACAAGGCCATGGAAACACTTACTTGTATGTCCAAGCACCTCCAGCCACGGTCTTCATGCACGATCCGCAGTGCCAGATGCCCACAGCACGCCTCTTCATCTTGGTCTGTGTACAGAAGACAACATTTAAGCATTTTAAAATCTGCTTTTATGCAGAGCAACTTAAAAAATGCACTGATTCAGTGGCAAAACAACTTAAGGTTAAGTACAGTAGCATGCAAAGATAAATTAAAAGATAACGGCCACGGGTTGATCTCGAAACCCAGTCTTGTCTCAACGAATACTGGCAATCACCACTTTTACAACTCTCCGCAGCAAAAGATAGAGAAATGTAATTAATAATGTATTTTTATATTAAAGATAAGTGAAGTACGTCTCAAAACCAAGATATGTAATAGTTCGCTTTGAGCGAATTATTGTGCCAATTAAAGGTTGAGTACAGATCTGTCCATTAGAACACATTTTGGCATTAAAATGTGTTGCATATTTACTCCCTCGATATAGGATTCCTACTCCACCTATGGTACACTCTAAACAACTACACGTCTCAAGTCAATTGTAATAAAAACATTTTGAAGTAAAACTAAACGCACCAAACCCGCAAGTCAGATATGCAGTGACCTCTGTATACCATCTCAACATGCCATCTTAAAACGTTAGCAGTATATTAAAGCAAGCATTCTACATCTTCAGTCAATCGAAAGCTCCAAAGACCTATCGGAAAAGCCTTGATCCTACATCATCTGCGATATACACACGGCCCTCTCACCTTGCCACAGAAAGAGCAGGTATATTTTGAGTGCTGGCTGATCTCAATTTTCTTCACCATCTTCCTCAGCGACGCGCCGTAACGCGTGCCGTATTTACCAACGATCCCCACCTTCTTGGTACGTTTGGCCTGAGAACACAACAAAGACAAGAACAATGCATTAGGATTACCTTAATGTAAATCTAAACAAATTAAAAAAAAGTTAAATTATGAGTTGGACGATTGAGGAAAGTGTAGCTCCAATAACCTAATGCACCAATTTACAATGTGGGGCCACATCTGTGGTTCCTAAAGTGAGTTTCCGGGGGGGCCCGGAGGGACCCTGGAGAGTTCCAGGAGTCCCCAAGCTAAGGGATAATTTGGAACCAAGTTGACCCTCATGGGCCTGTTAAGTCCTGAGCGTGTACAAATGGTTTCATTTGAACTAGAGCTTAAAAATATTTTTCTTATGGGGAGCGGGGGTCCTTAGTTGCAAAGCATAGCTTTTCAAATGAGGCTAGGCTAGTCAGTGTTCAATTTGGGGGTAAATAACATGAAATCACTGTCCCATTTTATCCGCAGTGACAGAACTGGTGCAGTCAGTGGGACTTCCAACCCATGCGTGTTATGCCTCTAGCCTCTGCCTGTAATCTGGTCCATAGCTCCACTGCTTCTATGGTACTGCCTTGCAGTGCAGAATCATAGTAACATTGGAGCTGTGGACCAGAGCCAAGTACACACAATCAACCATTTGCTACAACCACGCTATATGACGTGTTAACAGTCAGCATTATGTTTCGCTTTACACCGACAAAAGCATACAAGGCTGCCCATGCCGGTGTCTCTGTGTGTCGGCAGCTGGCGGGCTAATGCTACAGCCGAGTGGCGGTGCCCTGTAGGCGGCCATTGCGGTCCCACTACTCGGCATGAAAACATCACCGTTTATCCTTCCAGAATTACAAAATCATTTACAATAACGTGCATGGTAGATAAACGGGCACATTCCCGTGACCTGAGTGATGTGAATATGGCTCATATTGTACGTTAATATGCTAGATTGATATGGATTTGTCCAGGGACATAATCGGCTCACCATCGTAACAGTGGAGACGTAGGTCCAAAGAGGAAGAGGTTAGCGCGCAGGCGCGGTTTATTCACCTCGCACCGCAATGCTTTGTGGGACCTGTAGTTTGCCGAATTAATCCGAAACGAAACGGAATCTCGTAATTATTTTTTAGTAATATTATTTTGTTAATAAAAACGACAGGAGCCGTTCTGTGCACGTCATATGTGGGTTACGAAGAATAATAATATTGAAATCATGAAAAACAAGCAACGTTTTGGAAAGTGTCAAAGCTCAAACCAGTGCTAGTGTCAGAGTTGCGACATTGAGGGGTCAGAAGCTGAGCGCTCGAGCTGCTGTTCATGCAGCCTGGATAGGGACAAACTGGAGTTGGAAATACATTGTTTTCAACAACTAAAGGTCTCTGTAATGTTTATGCTATCAATAGAGGTCTATGTAGAAGAGCTGTCGTTAGACCGGAGTTGTCAGAACTCTGTCTATACTCTATGGCTCCCGTTACTACGGCTACGGACGCTACGGAAGTTTATGCGCATGCGTATTGTAGATATCAACAACATCTTTCTCTATGGCTGAGATGATGGTTGCTGTTGGATGTAAATGTTCCTCCATCTGAACCACTGTAATGCAGGCGAACTTATTAGAACACCTTTTATTTATGGTGTACTGAAAATAGCATCCTTCTGTAAAAGGGGAAAAAACGACAACAACATCAGCATGAAGTTAACTCGTAAATTGGTGCTTGCTAAGGCTAAGGCCTCTGACTTGGACAGTGTGAAGAAATTAAACTGCTGGTATGTATTATACTGCATGGCACCACACGACTATCTGAGTTGTTTGCAAACTTTGCAGTATTGTTTTTGTATAACAACTTATTAATTACTTCTCGTTTTTGTTGCAGGGGCTGCAGCCTGACTGATGTGAGTTAACTATAATGTAATACTATAATATACTGGAGTGGATGACAGCTCTGTCACTTTAATTACCAGCATTTATCCTATTTTCTCTTTCTCATTCTTCTAATTGCAGATTTCAATCTTCTCTCAAATACCCCACATTGAGGTTCTGACACTCAGGTTAGTGGCACCCAAAATAATTTATTACATGCAGTACATTTACCCTTGAAAGTGCATGATTTAGTACATAATTCTATGCACGTTCAACATTGCATTGGAAGCGCGGATTGAATTTTGCACTAGTGCCAGCTTGCAAGAAGCCGCTTGCTTCCTGCATACTCGTAGAGTGTGTGCATGTGCATATCACATAGTTGTTACTGGGGCGGAACATCCCTTTCCCCCAGATCAACCAAATCACGGAAGACTAATTTAAGCAATGCAGATGTTTAACAATAATTTATGGTCTAATTAAAGGGTCGTTTTAGCTACCAACTCTCCATCATTTACAGTAGCTGTGGAGACCACACCTGGAAGCCTCCCCAGGGACCACTGGTCTAGTATTATTTGGCGTTCAGTCCCCTGTCCTCTAGTGGTGGGCAAAAAAATCTATACGCATATATATCACAATTCTAAATGCCATGATATCAATATCGAATCGCCAGGTTCAAAATCGCTTTTTTATGATTATGTAGGTCTATTAATTAATTTGTTCATGTCAGAGAGACTGAACTTTTTCTTATTTATATTGTTTAAAATTGCTTTAAAATGTTCTAGTTGATTGAACTTGTCATGGTCCATATTGTTGAGAATTCGGCCAATTTTCAGCATTTTACTGTACTGTATTTTACCTGACGATGACATCATCGAGTTGTGTTTGTGTTGTGTTTGTTAATGATTTTTCTTTTAGGACCTTTTTTCTGAGGGTGTACAAATGGAACCAAATGGACCCGTCAGGGTCCATTTGGTTCCATTTGTATGCTCTCAGAAAAAATCTTGAAAATGGGTGGAATCCCCCTTGTCATTTGTGGGGAAAAATGCGACATATCGGATCGAATCGCAGCATAACTAAGAATCGCAATATAAATCAATTCATGATCCTAAATATCAATATTGTATCGTATCGTGAGATAAGTGAATCGTCCCACCCCTACTGTCCTGCCCTACTGTGTGTAGTGTGAACAGCATCTCGTCGCTCTCGGCTCTGGCCGGCTGCGTCTCCCTGTGTGAGCTGTACCTGAGACGCAACCTGATCCCCAGCCTATCAGAGCTGTCCCACCTCCGCTCCCTGACGCGCCTCAAGGTGCTCTGGTTGGCCGAGAACCCCTGCTGCGGCGCCGACCTCAACCAATACAGGCTCACCGTCCTGCGCTGCCTCCCCCGCCTGCAAAAGCTGGACAACCAAGGCGAGTCTTTAGTGTTGAGATATGTACTTAGATAGATGATATTGTTTTTAACTTGAGTATCGGTCAATATAGTGTTTACCAATCAGGGGGCGGATCTAGGCATGGGCATGGGAGGGCAATGCCCCCCTAAATGCCCAGTCTGCCCCACTAAAGCAACAGCATTTCATCATTGAAAACAGAAAAATCTCTGAGTCAGACCTTTAGCTTTATGCATGCTGCGTGTCTGTTGCAAATTCAACTTCAACTGATCTTATTATTGATGCTTGCCTGTAAAAGTCTTGTAACCAAAAATAACCAAAAGATGGGTGCGGCTTCATCGCCCATGGCGCGAAGTGACACACAGGCTATGAAGCCGCCCTCATACCATTTTCTCCTGCCAGCCACCCCCCTATCCGACGCCACGACACCAGTGTGCAATCAAAGGTTCCAAACTGATGGGTCTGTAACTTTTAGTACAAATGGGCGGTTCATTATGAGTCTGCTGGAGACTGCTGTGATTGGATAAACGGCAAAGTTCTGGACCGTCTGCAGGATGAAGCAAGTGTCTGGTCTGCAGGGAAACAACTGCAGCATCAAAGTAGAAGCAACGTAGAGGGGGGAAAAGGCAAAGAAATATACTCTATATATGTATCTATTTTAACTAAAAAGTTGCCTCTATTACCTTTTAAAAAGACCACTTATCCAGGAATAAATATAAGAAAAAAACTACATTCATAATTCCATTGATAAAAGTGCAGCAACAGCTACATTAGTAAATGGATAATGTAAACAATGATTATAAAACAGATAACTCAACCAAAGCAGCAATCAACATATGCTTGCCTGTAAAAGTCTTGTAACCAAAAATAACCAAAAGATGGGTGCGGCTTCATCGCCCATGGCGCGAAGTGACACACAGGCTATGAAGCCGCCCTCATACCATTTTCTCCTGCCAGCCACCCCCCTATCCGACGCCACGACACCAGTGTGCAATCAAAGGTTCCAAACTGATGGGTCTGTAACTTTTAGTACAAATGGGCGGTTCATTATGAGTCTGCTGGAGACTGCTGTGATTGGATAAACGGCAAAGTTCTGGACCGTCTGCAGGATGAAGCAAGTGTCTGGTCTGCAGGGAAACAACTGCAGCATCAAAGTAGAAGCAACGTAGAGGGGGGAAAAGGCAAAGAAATATACTCTATATATGTATCTATTTTAACTAAAAAGTTGCCTCTATTACCTTTTAAAAAGACCACTTATCCAGGAATAAATATAAGAAAAAAAATACACTCATAATTCCATTAATAAAAGTGCAGCAACAGCTACATTAGTAAATGAATAATGTAAACAATGATTATAAAACAGATAACTCAACCAAAGCAGCAATCAACATATCATAATGTGATATGTTGCATAGACTATATGATACCAGCGTTCAGGGGTTATTGGCACTGTTTCCCAACCGCTGTTATCGTAAAAACTCCAGCAGTGTTGTTCTGTATTTCTGTTGAGCTGTAATTGTGTTAGAAGAAGTCTCTGAACACCCACCATAACATGTTTCTTTGTCATTAGAAAGCTCCCACACAAAAAGACCTGCCAAAAAAAAAAATCACGAGGGCTGAGACATCGATGTGAAGGGAGTGTAATAATAACACTCATGAATCAAAAACAATCCATTTTGTGTTTTATTCTCACAGTCGTGACAGAGGACGAACTGGCTCTGGCGCTGGTGGAGGGAGAAGAGATTAGCACACCTCCTGCCACGGTGCAGAATCAGATCTCAACCACCGGAACGACCGACGCAGAGACGGAGAACGATCCTCTCAACTACAACATGGAGGAAACCAAGTAAGACGCAGGGATGTATTTTCCACACCAGGGCCCACTATTTATTCAGCATTTTAGCCACCTTTGATGTTGAGTTTTAATCTCTCGGACCCAAAAGCAGCGATTCTTTTGTCCACAATTTAGGACAGGGGTTTTCAACCTTTTTAATACCAGGGCCCACCATTTATTCAGCATTTCAGCCACCATTGGACCACCATTTGAGGACATTTTAGCCCCACGGATCCCAAAACCAAAGATTTATTTTGCTTTTGCTTTCCACAATTCCAGGCTGGATTTGGGAAACAAAATAGGCAAATTAACATACAGATACAAATGACCATTAATCTTCTAGTCTAGACTTGGGCTAAGATGATGAATATTTTAACTCTTGAGAGTGTAAAAATGAAACCAAATGGACCCTTGCGGGTCCATTTGGTTTCATTTTTACACTCTCAAGAGTTACATCTGGTTAACCAACTTAGCTGGGGACCAACTGGAACCCTCTCAGGGACCACTGGTGGTCCCGGACCACCTGTTGAAAACCCCTGATTTAGGAGATAACTGGCAAACTTTGGTCAAAAAATAACAATTCGTCTACATTTTCTAATTGTGTAGATTCTTGAAAATGGAGTAATTCAGACGTTTAAATATAATGTCAGACGTTTAAATGTAACGTCTTATAATTTAAAATGAAACCAAATGGACCCTCATGGGTCCATTTGGTTTCATTTTAACGCTCTCAAGAGTTACAGATCTATAAGGGTCCATTTGCTTCCCAACTTTCCATCATTTAGCCTGGGGACCACCTGGAACCCTCTCAGGGACCACTGGTGGTCCCGGGACCACCTGTTGAAAACCCCTGACATAATACAGCAGTACAACGTGGTGGTGGGTGGACGATGGGAGATTTAACGTTTGTTCTCCTGCCTGCTTTGTGTAGCAAAATCAGGGAGCAGTTGGGGATGAAGCCTCTTCCCAGGGACAAGTTTCCATCGCTCTCCACCCCCTCACCCAGAGAGACCAAACCCGCTATAAAAAAGGTCAGCCCTTCTCCTCACACTCTCGCTGTGGTCACACCAAGTCGTATCAAGAGTTGGATAGTGGGACTGAAGTCCCTGAGATATCCAAGGAAATGTACTTCAAGCTGTACAACTTTACCTTACTGTATTTGTTTATTTGGACGGGACAGAGTATATTGATGTGCATTACAAAACAATCAAATGTAAATATACCGGATTTAGCAAGGTTGCTAATATCATTCCGTAGTCCCCAAAACATTAAACAAGAGACAATTTAAACAGAATATAAAGGCAACCACAATGGAAGAGTACAAGAGTACAGCATCTAAAAGATGCTTTTTTTTTTCTAAAAGCAAGATCTAAAGTGCATCGAAGTAGCAGCAATATACAATAGTGCAAGTATCTTATTAAAGTAATTTACATATGCTGTGTAAGGTGCACTTAGTAATTGACTAAACATGGTCACAGGTTTGGTTATCTAATAACCATTTTTTTCAAATCAAGCTGCCTCTCACTAATCAAAAAGTTTAGACTCTTGACTAGGGATGCAGCTGAAACCGAATACAATATCATTAATATTATTATTATGCTTTTATCCTATAATCGCTGTCTTGCCTTTACCTTAAACTCATTATGGCAAAAAACAGCTTAAATAACAACGTAAATAATAATCACTATTATGGGCCCATGAAACATTTACTAAGCACTTTTGATTGCTGTCATTACATACCACACTATTTGGTGAAATTTCTCTGCCATCCCATCACTACACCTGAACCCTGGCTATATGGCTCTTGAAATGTCAGCGGTAGTGCCCAAGAAATGTCCTACATGGGAATATAAGAATTATACAGTTCCGCAACCAGTGAAATTGTGTTTAAAGGTAATCGAGGCAATTTTAGTGTGTAAACAGATTTGTTTAAAAAACAGAATCCAACTCCACCTCAACCTCCACTCTATTGTCTCATTATGAATCTGCTGGAGACTGCTGTGCTGGGATTGGCTAAAACGCCAGGGGATTCTACCGTTATTGAAAATGCTGCCTCACCCCACACAACCCTGCCCTCACGAATTAGCACCGCTTTTTTTGAGGCCGACGAATGTTTTGTTTTCATGATTTTCTTTGACGACAACAACAAAGTTCTGGACCATCTGCAGGGAAACAGCTGCAGCATCAAAGTAGAAGCAACATAGAGGGGGGAAAAGGAAAAAAATCTACCGGTAGCTATATACTGTATCTATTTTGATTTTTGGCTATGAAGTTGCCTTTATTACCTTTTTAAAGGGCAAATCCATTTTCAACATTTTTTCAGAAAAAAGAAGCGTCTGAAGAAATCCATTACCATGGTGAAATACATCTTGATGATGTCATCAAGATGTATTTCACCACGTTAATGCTTTTCTTCAGACCTCCATTTCTAGGAAATACAGAATGTGGGAACGTTTTTATCATGTCCACCCAGCACCTCTAAGGTATATTAATTAATGACATATTAGAATGTTGAAAATGGGTGGAGTTCCCCTTTAAACACAAATCCTTTTATTTTCCAGAGCCACACTCTTGAGGCGATCCTGCTCCTGCTGAGGGATCTGGATGAAGAGGAGCTCCACATCGTCCACACGGCCACGCATAACAAACTGAGTTCCTACACACTGGCTAGCGAAACACTGACCAACTCCCTGCACACAGAGAAAGCTGCTGACGTAGAACACTGACATGTTCCCACAGCATCACAGCAACCCAGAGACCAGTGGTTTTCAACCAGGGACCACTAATTATTCTGTATTTTTAGCCACAGACCACCATTTGATGATTAGTCAACACTAAACTTTTTTTTTTGTCCCAAAACGTTGTTTGTCCATAATTCCATGCTGTATTTTGGAGAGATAACAAATGTAAAATGTATCTAAATAAGATTTTTTCCCCCTACATTTTCTAAATGTTGTCAACGTTTTTCATACCAGGGGTCCAGGGCCAACTATTTATTCAGCATTTGAGCCTCACAGAACCCCAAAATTAAAGATTTATTTTGCTTTTGTCCACAATTCAGATGGTGAATATTTTAACTCTTGAGAGTGTGAACATGAAACCAAATGGACCCGCAAGGGTCCATTTGGTTTCATGTTTACGCTTTCAAAGAGTTACATCTGGTCAACCAACTTTCCATTTAGCATGGGGACCACCTGGAATCCTCTCAGGGACCACAAATTATTCCATATTTTAGCCACAGACCACCATTTGATGGTTGGTCTCTGAGTACCAACGCTAAACATTTTTGTCCTATTTTGGAGAGATAAAAATGTTGATCAAAATAAGATTTTTTTCCCCCTACATTTTCTAAATCTTTACATTTTTGGAAATAATTTTTATGTTTCACAATAATTTAACTCGAGAGTGTTAAATGAAACCAAATCTGGACCCGTACAGGTTTCATTTCACGCTCTTCAAGAGTTAAAGTGCTATACGGGTTTATTTGGTATAACCAACTCTCCCGTCATTTACCTGGGGACCCCCTGGAACCCTCTCAGGGACCACTGGTGGTCCCCGAACCACTGGTTGAAAACCACTGCCATAGATGGTTCTCTTGGGTCGACCCCCTGTCCCCCTACCTCTCCTCCTCAGGAAGACGGAGGTGTGAAAAGTAAATGGGTTTAAGATATCCCTCTCATAACTCGGGTCATGCATGCTGCTAATCAGGTTTACGCCGTCTGCAATTTGTTGTTCTGGTTGTTTTCCTTGGCTTGCATTTCTTCAGCAGCATGCCTATCCTACCTGCCTTTTCTCAACATTTTTGGGGTGCCTGGTAGAAACTTTGTATATCTAAAAATCATTACTTTTAAAGAACTGTCCCAGTTCTGTATGTTGTTATTCGGGCATACATTCTTGTTAATTGGAATATTTCAACATATCAATCTATTAACATGTTGTGAGCTTGTAGACTGGACATTTGAACTACTGAAAATGTTTTTTTTTAATAGTTTAAAAAGGCAAATAAGTTAAGGGATAAGGGGTTTAGAGTGAACGAAAATGGAGCCCTTCATTGGTTAAATAATAAAACCAAGACAGACTTAACTTTAACTTTTAAACTGCTGCCCCTATTTTGGGAATGGCATAAAAAAGTGAGCATGACTATTTAATCTTCTACAATCTACAACTTGTACTAAGGAGAGGCTATGAAATTTCAGCAGATAGGATAGACTTTTGCATTTGTTTTTTTTTTTTTTTTACAAGGGAAACTCAGTCACCATTGCATAGTAATACTAATTTACAGATTGGTGGTTGCAGGTAAAATTAAGAAGTTCCAGTTATAGCACCACCATGAGGCTGATTTGTGAAGTTTTCAAGTGGCATTTGCTCCTCAGCCTAGTGGGAATGTGAACACCAAAGTTCATGGAAACCACACGATGCATTTGTGATTTGTGACATTTGGTTAAAAACAGAGCACTCATGGGAACTTTGAAAGCCAGTCTTAGCCAAACAGGGTGGGGTTTGGGGAAAAGAATTAAAATGTAACGATCAGATTCATTGAATGGCTCTAGAGACTGTACCACATTGCATGTTTGGGCAAAATCTATGGGTGTAAGAAGATGCCAAGGGTGACAGATAAGCGTCTACAGACACACACAGTGCACAACTCTCCCCCCATATTTGACTGGTTAGTAGAGAAAAAAAATGACAGGCAAATCTGCATGCATCCATCAGTGGTTTTCAATCTTTCTCATACCAGGGCCCACTATTTATTCAGAATTGAAGCCGCGGACCAGCTTTTGGTGACATTTTAGCCCCACAGACCCCAAAACTTAAGATTTCTTTTGTCCACAATTCCAGGCTGGATTTGGAAAACGAAACAGTCAAAAATGCATATCAAAGTTGTGTAGACTAATCCACATGACATATTTTAACTCTTGAGAGTGTAAACATGAAACCAAATGGACCCGCAGGGGTCCATTTGGTTTAATGTTCTCGCTCTCGAAGAGTTACAACTTTCCATCATTACACTGGGGACCACCTGGAATCCTCTCTCAAGGACCACTGGTGGTCCCCGGACCACCTGATTGAAAACCCCTGATCTAAATACATACTGTGGTTTCAGATAGTGAAATAGGGCTGGCAATTGAATGCTGTGGTTTACCCCAGCATTTATTAGATGAAATGTCATGCTGTTCTTCCCAGATTAGGCGTTGCTTACGTTTCTTTTTTTTTTTAAATCGCACATGGTTACATTGCATGTTGATGCACAAACGATACTTAGTAAAAAAAAAAGAAAATGTGCATTCATTTGTGGGGATAGTCGTGAGAACCCTTGCTTGAATCCAAACGGACATGTCAAAACTCTACAAAATGCCAAAAATTAATCCTAAACACAATGAATGTTTTGCTATACACGTGTAAATAAAGATTATTTGTGTAAATAAAGAGAAAATGCAAAAGTAAAGAGTCGTTACTCCAGTTTATTATAAATACAGACCTAACTGTCCTACAGTACAACAATGTGAGAATGAACAGTGCTATAACGTTACAATAAAACAAATATTTATTACATGAAGATTCTCATGACATTGGGTAGAAACTTAACCCTGATTTTCCATGATGTGTCAAACAGATCATGAACAACAGGATTCTCTAGGTGTCTCCATACTTTGCTTGTGTGCAGCCTGTGGTTTCAACGCAGCTGTGACATTACTTCCTGTTTTATTATTATTATTATTATTATTATAATATCGAATGAGTGTCAAATCCAAGCAGTTAAAGGGGAATTACACCCATTTTCAAAAAGGGGTCTGAAAGAAAAATCATTAACATGGTGAAATACATCTTGATGATGTCATCAGATGTATTGTACAGTGTGTAATGATTTTTCCAGTCATTTTTAGGAAATACAGAAATACAGAATTGGGGGAACTTTTTATCATGTCCACACAACATCTCTAAGATATATTAATGACATATTAAAATGTTGAAAATGGGTGGAGTTCCCCTTTAAAGGGGAAGTCCACCCATTTTCAACACTAACCCGCTGATGACATGTACAAATGCATTTGTACACTCAGGAACAAATTGAAAATGGTGGAATTCCCCTATAAGTGCCCATTCACGACCATTAAAAAGAAAAAAAAAATGGAAGTAACGCTACAACTCGGCTTGAAAACATGGGCTGCACACAAGCCAAGTCTGAATTGCCTTTCTTTGATCTCTGAATGTTGGCCGTAGGCAGGGCTAGAAGGGAAGCAGACATCCAGGTAGACCAAGACCAAAACACTGCTATTCCATGGTTTTGATACCTGGGCCCACTGTTCCGCATTTGAGCCTCAGATCACCATTTGATGATGATGATGATTAGCCTCTTGGAGCCAAAACTAATGATTTTTTTTCCTTTATTGTCCACAATTCCATGCTGTATTTAGGTGATAACAGGCAAACTATTGATATTAACAATTATTTAACATTCTATAATCGTATAGACAATTAGACAAGACAAAAAATGTAATTCTTGAGAGCTCTTTGTACGAGAAATAAGGGTGGAAAGAGGCCGTCGTAAAATCAAACCAAATAGACTGTCCGCGGCCAATTGGTTTCATTTTACCCTCTCGATAGTTATTAAAGATCTATAAACGGTCCATTTGGTTTACCAAACTCTCCGTCATTTTAGCTGGGGACCACCTGGAATCCTCTCAAGGACCACTTGGTTGAACGACTGGCCTCAAAGCGTCGGGGGTTCGGTTCGCTACAGACGGGTTCATTTCTCAGTCCACTTCCTTCTCCAGGAAGTCCATCAGAGTTCCCGTTTCCACGGCGACCTGCAGGTACTCCACTCCGTCGGCGCCCTGGGGAATCATGGGTAAATAGAGGAGTTAACTCACAGCAGGCATTAACACAAAGATTTGCAACGAAATAATCTGGGTTGGAAAACAACTACTAAAAAAAAGGACAATTCTGTGCTAGGAGGAGGCTCTGTACGGGGTGTTTAAAGTTTTATTCAAAAATAGCAGGCGTTCACGGCTCATAGCACGCCCCTCTGTGGCGTCCTATGAGCCGTGAGCGGCTGCTATTTTTGGGGAAAAATTGTGAAAACGCAGCGCAAATCTTTGAGTATTCCATGTTCTTTCAGAGCGAACGCTTTGTACAATCTATCATTTGCATTAGGTGCAGTTAATCCACAAATGGAGGTCAAGTTGTTGTGTGTTTGTGGGGAAAAATATTGGCTGTTTCTCCACTGCACAATAAGCTTAGAACACGTTTTAAACACAACAATGTGTTACTATACAGTAGGGATGTCCTGATACTATAAAAGTATCGGATCGGCTCTTTCTAGTCATATCAGTATCGGCTAATACTGTATGGTAATTGAAAAAGTATCACTATCGCCTCTTATTTGTCATTATTGGGGCATACAGTATATTGGCAAGTATGTGGGTCACACACACACACAGGGTAAAGGATTAACACTATGGCCATTAAATAAAATGCTGGGTCATGTGATGAGTTTGCTTTGGAGTTGCACAGGTGCACATTTGAGAGGGAGGTCTGCCATTTCCTGTTTGTGGACTTCATATAAAAGGGTATCTTCTTTTTTTATACCATTATATATTTTTTTCTCTGGTATCAGTATTTCGTATTGGTGTCGGTATCATCGAACACAGAAATTGTCGGGATCAGAAATCAAAAAAGTGGCATCGCATCGGGACATCCCTACTATACAGTAAAGTGTCATGCTACACAATACACATACCATTGACATTATGAAAAGAAGATAGATACCCAAAAATTGCATTTTGGTGCCGATGGAAATAGGCGTTTTTTGTTTAACAACATCTCATGGCCCCATGCTAAGCTTTTGGTGGGGTAGAGGAAAAACAGCCAGTAAGGATTATTCTTCCTCTTTAAAACTGGAACACATTATTGAACATTAGTCAACTTAGAATAAATGTTAAGAATGCCTTCTAACATGCAATCTCTCTATAGGTACTTTTGTTGTACAAGGGTTTGTGGAAAATGTCTGTTCTGTGATTTTTATTTTTCTGCACAACGGAAATCGGGTTAAAGGAGAGGGTGAGTCAACCTTGCGCGTCCGGATGAGTTTGTGGTCCCTGAACTCCGTCAGCTGGGTCCTCAGCGTGAGGTCAGAGTTCACCAAGAACGCCTCTCGACAGCGCTGGTAGAAATCTTGGAATGACAAGCCTACAAGCGAAAAAATAAAATAAACAATAATCCAATGAAATCATGTGTGAAATATCTTTTTTTATAAATATATTTTTATCCCACGATTTTGCAACCCATTTTTCCCAACCAGTGCCAATTCCTAATGTCATCCTGGACTCTACACACCCTCCGCCAACCTCTGGAGACAGCAGTCTCCAGAGGCAGTTTAGAGCCCAGGATTACTGCATGTTTTTGTGAGGGTATCTACCCTAGGGGACCCTTTCGCCAACCTGTTGAGCTTCTAATCAAATCTTTGGAGTATATCCCTACCCGTGTATGAAGGGTTGTCTTTGTTTTCCAACTGAAATTCCACCAGCAGCTTGAAGATCCCTCTGTGGAAAAGCCAGAAGATATTTTAGCCATCATGGAAACATCACATGAAATATTACACAGTTCCATTCCACATTCAGTGTGTGTGTGTGTGTGTGTGTGTTAGACCTGGCGTTGGACGTTAAGCTGCGGAGAACGTGTGTGAGCGAGGACAGAGCCAGAGCTCCGGTCTGTTGCACCAGCAGAGAGTTTTCGTAGGACGTCTCCTCGGCGTAGCGCTGGAACGTCACACACTCCCACCACAGCCAGTTGAACTGGCTCAGTTTACACTGGTCCCACACTGGAAAAAGACAACAACAGGAATATCTTAGTTACAATGACATTGAGGTTGAGGTGTTGTTGTTTACAGTAACTGTTGCATAATCGCATTTTCTAACGTGAGTCCCATGATACCGGGCCACCTACTGTCTGTTTCCCCATGTTTCCCCACTGAGAGGCAGTGTTGTTTAACTTTCAGCCAGTCTCTCTGTCTCTCTCACATGCACACAGTGGGAACTTTGAGGCAGCACTACACTACGCAGCATTAGTAGACGTTACTAGACTTGGGTGAATGGGAGAATAGTGTCGAGTGTGATATATTTGATATTGCATTAGAAACCCCACACCAACGTCCTTTGCAGTGCAGTAGTAATAGTAGGCTACCCCACTCCGTCTTGTGCAAAAGAAAAAGTTTTGATTCAGACCACGTGAATCACGCAATCAACCAGAGAAAAGCTTGATGTATCATCACCGTATGGTGCAACTGGACTCACTGGAGTTGTAGAACAAATACAACTAAAGTAAGTTTGTGCAAGACATTATGACCAGCTGACGAATAAGCTGATTTACTGCCCAGAACTTTGATGGAATGGTGATGGAATGATGGTGAAGAAGGTCATTGGACCTTGTTCACAATCAGAGATTCCCTTCAGAACCTGCCCTGAACGTAAAAATAGCAATCCCAACAACATTACCCAAAGGAGCATTGATATGATCAATGGAGGCCACCAGGTGCATGTTGGGAATAGACGCCAGCTGCCCCAGTGCACTCTGGGTCTTCTCTCCCCGGAGCATCGGCCCGTCGATGTTGTGGATGATCAAGTACACATGGAGGTCTGGGGCTGAGGAGGAAAAACACACAGACACACAACACACCATGGAACTCCAATACACACACAACCTCTGGTTTCATGTCATATTCACACAAGATACAAACGGGTAGAAACTAGGGGTGGGACGATTCACATACCTCACGATATGATACAATATTGATATTTAGGGTTCTGAATCGATTTAGAGTGCGATTCTTAGTTTTGCTGTTATTCGATATATTGATATATCGCATTTTTTTCGCACAAATGAATGTGCTTTTATTATAATAGAACAAGATTTTTTTTTCCGAGAGCGTACAAATGGAACCAAATGGACCCGTCAGTCCATTTGTACGCTCTCGGAAAAAAGGTCCTAAAAGAAAAATCATTAACAAACACAACTTGATAATGTCATCATCAGGTAAAATACAGTACAATAAAATGTTGAAAATGTGTGGAATTCTGAACAATATGGACCATGACAAGTTCAACCAACTAGAACATTTTAAAGCAATTTTAAACCGTATAAATAACAAAAAGTTCAATCATACACATCAATGCAGCCTGATAACGTCAGGCTGCATTGGACCTACATAAATATATATAAAAACAAAAAATGGATATCATGGCATTAAGCATTGCGATATATTGGCATATCGATTATTTTGCCCAGCCCTAGTAGAAACACTCACTGTCTTTTAGAGTTTGGGCGATGTACTGGATCTGATCCGAGGGCGTTCTAAAGGTCCCCTGGTGTTCCAGAACCTCAGACGTTAGAGTGTTTAAGATCTGCAATGAGAGCAAACAATAAGAACAATAAGGCAATAAGAACCGCCATAATATACACATCACCTCCCTCCCAGGATTTAGCCCATGTATTTCTATTGGTAGCAGTGATGGTTATACCGGTGAGTCATGTCTGTTGTGTTGCAACAAAAGTCCCGATTATTATGGTATATTCTTAGCTGCTATTGCATTCTTACAATATTATACAGTACAACTACCTGGACAAAATAACTAAAAAAGTTACACCTCTTCATGCCTGTATTTTCACGGACAACCTTGTTCTATTCAGGTGTAGATTGATGTTTTTGTTTACAACTTGTAGATTTTACAGTACAATTGAAGCATAACTCTTCCCCTCCATTTCATTTTAATGCATTATTCTTAAACATTGTACCACAGTAAGTAACACCATCACCACTATTTCAGAGCTCCCACTTTCTAGGGGCCTTGAAATACATTTTCAGTAATGGGATAATCACATTTTTGATTGTATAGATCTGTGAGAAACCTTTACGGAAATGTTCTAACCTACAAGCTGACAAGTTGTGAGATTACAGAACGGCTATTTTTAAGAGATTTGTTGTAACGGGAGGAGAGAAAAAGAAAAAGAGCAGACAAAGTACAGAGCCAACAGAAAGTCACTGCAGATGGGTTTATTCTTGTGGATACTGACCGATTTGAGTGTGATGGAAGGGAAGAATCCGTTGACCACCATGTGGACTTCGTTGGACAGCTGAGATACACGGAACTCCTCCAGAAGAGACTTCTTACTGCCCAGACCGTACACAACCACACTGAACCCTAACCTGAGAGGGGATGAGAGAAGAGCCTTCTGACAGCGTGTTTAACATTGGGACAGGGGCGGATCTAGGCATGGGCATAGGGGTGCAATGCCCCTCTAAATGCCCTGTCTGCCCCACCAAACATGATGGCATGCAAAACAACCCAAATTCCAAAGATATTTCACATTTAAGTGCTTATATTTAAAATAATTTCATGCATGCTGCATATCAGCATGCATGAAATATATTTCACATTTAAGTGCTTATATTTAAAATAATTTCATGCATGCTGCATATCATTCCCAAAATCCCATGTGGGGCCACAACTGTAGTTAGTACCAGTACTAACTACAGTTGTGGCCCCACTAAAACAGCATTTTATCATTGAAAACAGAAAACTCTCCGAGTCAGACCTTTAGCTTCATGCATGCTGCAAAATAAAAGTCCTGGAACCGAAAATGGTATGGGTGTGGCTTCATCGATGGGTGATGAAGTCGCCCGTGTTGCGAAAAAAAAAAGTATTTAATTTTTCTTTCTTCTTTTAAAATATGCAGAATTTGATTATTAATCCAATGCTACATTTTTGCATTGATACAATTCATTCCGATATACTTAAAAATCAATTTTTCGATGCAGTTACTATATAGTGGATACCAACAACGCGTCATCTGGGGCAACCTGAACCATAGCGGAGAGCTGCGCTGTAGCAGTTGACAATGTCCCATTCTCTCCTATTGCCCTACTTGCTCCAGAACAGGGATCGGGGGTAGAAGCGAAAATGTTTTACGGTTACGCCCATTAGGGGCGTTTTTGTTTCTCTCTATCGTTACACCCCTAGTTATTGTATCATTCCCAAAATCCCATGCCGGTCGGGCTCTAGAACCAGTGCCTCCGTTTGAACGGAATCATTCCACAACCCCCACTGCTAAAGGTAGCTTTATAAAACTTCAGTCACTCTGGATTGAGAGCATCTACTAAATGCCTACATTATAAAGTTGATTGCAAAGTGGGGCTGCGAAATAAATCTAACGTGGGAAAAACGGCGTCACCACATAAATGTTGTAGAAAGGTTGGAAGGGGGAGAAAGAAAAGAGAGCAAAAGGCACTTACTGTAACTGCAGCATCCATTTGCTAAAGTGCTTCTGGTGCTTCTGATGGAGCTGCTGGATCTCTGATGCATAACATGAGGGTTTGCCTTCTAAAAGCCGGAATAACGTGTCCTGAAAACAAAAGCACACCAATAACATGACCCTCTCCCACCCAGTTGAATATGACTGTTACCGTTCGTAGGCTCAGAGACTCACCCGGTCCAGTTTAGGAGTGTGCAAGCGCTGGAGGGTCCGGTCTGACGTCAATACCTTGGAACTGCCGTGAGCTTCAAAGTACTCTTCCACCAAGCTGGACTAAAAGGGGCAAAAGACAAATAATGTTCAACAATGGCATGAAAAAAAAAAAAAAAAAACACAAAGTAATGCCGAACGCGACAATGGTGTCGTGTTCTACTCTATGCTATATGACACGGCGCTGGCCATGGCTTTTGGTCAAAACCTTTACTTTTAAGCGCCAGCTCTCCAAAACCGGATGAGGTATTTCTGGTGGCTGGCCCATTCTGTCCTCTAAAGCAGGGGTTCTCAACCTTTTTCATCTCAGGGACCACCATTTATTCAGGATTTGAGCCACGGACCACCATTTGAGGACATTTTAGCCCCACAGACCCCACATCTAAAGATTTATTTTGCTTTTGTCCATCTTCTAGTTGTGTAGACTTGGCCTAATTCAGATGATGAATATTTGAACTCTTGAGAGCGTAAAAAATGAAACCAAATGGACCCGCCAGGGTCCATTTGGTTTCATTTTTACGTTCTCAAGAGTTACATCTGGTTAAACAACGTAGCTAGGGACCACCTGGAACCCTCTCAGGGACCACTGGTGGTCCCCGGACCACTGGTTGAAAACCCCTGCTCTAAAGGCTCATTCTTACTCTACAGTGAAGCGGTTCACAGTGAAAGGGTATCACTGTGGTGTAGTTTTTTTTTTTGGGGCTATACAACTACAACATGATGCCATTCACTTCGGTGAACAGCTCTCACTGCGCAATCTGACACATCTCTCTGTTTTTACTATACGACAAGTCCGTTCACTCTGGGGCATTCACCACGTTCACTGATTGGTCTAGAAAGTGGCATGCTCGAAAGCGCAGCAGGTAGAGATCACAGCTGATGACAGCGACAAAGCAAATAGAAAACAAATAGAAAGAGAAAGTAGAATAATATACTGTAGGTAGTAGATAGAAACAAAAAGTAGAAGAGGAGGAGAAGGAAGGGAAAATTAAGTCAAAATGAATCATCGAAACTAAAACTAGCATTCATTCAACTGGAGTGGAGAGCGATGTGGAAGCAGCAGGATACACACACCCAAATGAGTGAAGTGAACAAAAAGTCATGTCAAGTATACTCAAGTAAAATAATTTATTACGACTCCAATGTCACCACTCTCTCCCTTTCTCTATTTGCAGCTCAACAAAAGCCGTTTCATTGTAGTGCGAGTGCTTTTTTTATTTTATTTTTTTACCTGAGTGGGAGCTTCTGGGATGCTCTTGGTCTTCTTGGCAGGGGTTTTGTACAGAGCCGCAGACGTCCGGCCTTTACTGGGTGTTTTGGGTTGCTGCTTTATGTTTTCCTTGTCCTTCCCATCGTCCTTGTCCTCTTCCTCGTCGTCGTCCTCTCCTGAATCCGACGGAGACAGTTCACTGTCGCTGTCCGACCGCAGGCTGGGCGCTGAAAAAAAAAAAACATCACGCAAAAAGGTCAATGAAGACGATACTAAACTGGGCAACAAAAGTTTGGACAACTAAGCTTTTTTTTAAACCCGTTGTGTCCTGACCCTCGATTCGAGTTTCTGACACCAGATTATACAGTAGTTTCCGACACCAGATTATAGCAGCAGCAACATTCTAGCTTTTGACGGTAGATTCTACAGTAGTTTCCGACACTAGATTCTAGTTATTGACACTAAATGATAGTTTCTGATGCTAGGATCTCCTTTTTGACACTAGAATCGAGTTTTTGACACTAGATTCTATAGTTTCTGACACTAGATTCTAGTTTTTCTGAAAAATCTGTGCTCCTGTGTCAGTGATGCTCAACATATTTCTAGCCAAGGACCACCAGAATTATCCATATTTGGCTGCAGACCGCCATCTGAAAACATGTTGTTCTCGGGGGTTCCCCAGAAGCGAAAAATTTGAGATAAAATGTTTGCTTCCAAAATAATGTATTAAGAGATTTGCAGCACATTTTCACAATTTTTCCAAAAATAGCAGAACAACAAGCTCATGTCGCGCCACTCGGTGGCGCGACATGAGCTTGTTGATCTGCTATTTTTCAACAGGTAAAACACCAAAACGTGTTCAGGACACAAAGGGTCGTTAAACCAACATTGACCAAAACGAAGCAACGCGAGCCAATCTGAATGTTAACTGGTAGTCGACTGTGGTCGACGTTCTAACTTACCCGACATCCTCTTCCTGAGTCTGTGGGGTGTTGTGGAGACAAACTGCGCCTTCTTTCCCTGTCAAGTAATAAATTGAAGATTTTATACTGAGAAAATGCAGTAGACTGAACACGGCTGACAGTCAAAACCTGATTGACCTCATTAATAAATAAAAAAAAAATATCACTTGGTCTAACCTTCTGTGGTGTCCTGTTGTCACTTGACTGCTCTAGAGAGAGAAAGAGAGATGTGTAAAATGCATACTGTATATATGGAAGCAGACATACAATACAATCAATGATTGGCCATGATTTTTTGCCAAACAATAAACCGTTGAAATCGGGAGAAGGAGCAAAGAACGCGAACGGGACAACCCCAGTATCAACGTTATAATCCATATTATGATATTAGCCGGAATATTGTCTAAGATTTTGGATTGTACTATTGATATGGCACACGCCATATAAAAACGAATGAAAATATCAAATTGGAGAAAAGGTATCAGGTATCAGCTTCCTGATAACCAAAAATAAAACTTAGACAATGTGTTTTCTGGACTCACTGCGTCCCATGCGGACAGGGGTGGAGGGTTCTGGGTCAGAACTGGTGCTGAAGGTCACGCTTTTTCCAGGGGTCCGCGCCAACTCATGTGCTATCAAAGCAAGATGAAGAGAGAGAGAGAAAGCATGTTACCACCAGTGTTGGTCACTATTACTTAGTAAAGTAACTTCTTTACTTTACTCGTTACCCCTTAGACAAAGTAATATCATTACTTTACTTATTACTGAATCGAAGAGTAATACATTACATATCACTTTATTACTTTCCCAAGCTCTCAACTCCCACCTTTGAAAAAATAGAGATGTATAACATAATCTTTTAGGAATCTATTTGAATAATAATAGTCTCCAATCCCACAAACTGCACCTGAAAACAAAGCCAACAAAATCCGACATTGTAAATGTCTTTCTTAGATAAAATAAAAATTAAAAAAAAGGAGCAGAGATGTGCACTAGATTCTAGTGCACATCTCTGTCGTTACCGTACCTGTCGATAGCTTGTAAATCTGTTCTATTTTTGCAAAAGTAATAATATTACAGTAATATGTAATCTAAAATTAGTTACTGCCCAACACTGGTTACCACAACAAAACAAAGCAAGCTGATAATAATAATAATAATGTGCAGCTATGGCAGACAAAGGGCAGAGTTTCGCAGGGGAGCGACGTGGAGGTTTCTTCTCACCAGTCTGTGCCAGGGCGGTGGAGCGTTTGATCTTCTGGAAGGTGAAGACGGAGGCTCCAGCCACCCCTCCAGACACACTGCAGTCATCAGCTTCTGCAAGGCAGGGAATAATAGCCTTTACTCTTTGTGTACCATGTTTTGAAAAATCTCCTATTGCATGTTTTGGTTTAACATTTTCCATCCTAAACTTTTGTTGTTTTCTAAGCATTACCTTCAGAGCCAGATCTATATTGGCAGGCCATGTTTTAATGGCATCACAATGCCTGATTTTACACTTTGTTAAAAGCTGAACATACAGTACATAGCCACTTTACATGACCAACATGTTGCGTTGTCTAGTTTTTATTTGTTTCCGAGGTAGTCGGTATATTAGTCCTAGTTTGGGTCATCATAGCTTAGTTTTTATTTACTTTTCCTCCGTGAAAAAATATATTCTTCTAGTCGAACATTTGATTTAGTCTGTTTAGTCACATAGAAGATGCACTTGACACCAACAGTCCACACACACACACACCCACACACCGTCCAAGAAACATACTATTTAAAGCCCCAGTGAATTGAATATTTTTTCCACACTTTAGACTCATTATATGGTAGAAATAAGACAGTAAAGTGGCAGAGCTGAGCGACTAAAGATGGTCAAAATAGCAATTCTTCTACATTTTCTTAATATGTAGATTCTTGAAAATTAGGCAATTCAGACGCAGGGATTAAAGTAAAAAAAATCTTGAGACTGAAAATGATCTTTTGCAAATAAGCACTGAGCTAATTAACCCCTGTGAAATCCTCAGGACTGAAATCAGTACCCAGTACTGAGAACTTTAATCCCTGCAGACGTTTAAATATAATTTAACTCTTGAGGGTCCATTTGGTTTCATCCATCCGTCCATCCATGGTCCATCCGTAAGGGTCCATTTGGTTTCATCTTACGATCTCAAGAGTTACAGATCTATAAAGGTCCATTTGGTTACCAATTGTCCTTTCTAGGAAAGAAGGAGGACTGTATTAAAGATCTCAACGGGCCTGAAAATTAAGGCCCGGCCCTACCCGGCCCTAACAGCTCAGGCCCTAGGCCCTACCCGGCCCTACTAAATGGAATAGATTTTAGGCCCTACCCGGCCCTAAACTGCCGGGTTTGGGCAAAATTTGAGAATTCGCCACAGATTAAAATTGAAATGGCAATCAGCACCATCTTCATATTAGGTAAATACAGAAAATAACTATTATTCTTACTATATTAAAATAATTCAATATATATTATTTTTTCATGGGGCCCGAGGCCCTACCCGGCCCTATTGATTAGGATAGATTTTCGGCCCTACCCGGCCCTAATTGTTGGGTCGGGCCTGTTCGGGTTCGGTCCTGGTCGGGTTCGGGTTCGGGTTCGGGCAGAGTTCGAGAACTCTAGACTGTATCATAGGAGGAAAAATGGTGAAAAACAAGCGTTTTATCTCTGGCACCTGTCAACCAATTCCGCGCCAACTCACCAGCAAAAAAGCACCAGCTTTTCCGTCAGGAGTTTTTTTTTTTCCACTTATTTTGGCGCTAGGGGGGGTCTGGAAAAATAGCTGCATACAGTTTCCACTAACCTTCTGTGTTGTGTGTTCCCAAGGCCTGGACATAGTTCTGTTCACCGAGCACTTCATCTGCCTCATCTTCATATTCATCCTCTCCGGTGTGTCGGATGGGAGGAACCTTGATCTTTAACTTCACTATCCTCTGGACGGAGTCACCGCTGCCACGCACACCTTTTAACATGGAGATTAAAGGTAATAGAGGCAACTTTAGTGTGTACAAACACTGTGTTTGTAAACAGAACAGAAACTAACTCCACCTCCCCTCCACTCTATTGGCTCATAATGAAAGCGCTGGAAACTGCTGTGCTGCGATTGGCTAAAACGCTGCCTCACCCCGCACAACCCCCCTCCCCTCTCACAAATTAGCACCGCCTTTCCTGAGCCCGACGAATGTATTGTTTTCATAACAACAAAGTTCTGGACCGTCTGCAGGACGAAGCTAATAGAGATGCGCAGTGACGTCACCGCCCCGGTTCCAGAAGTCTTTTCCCCATTCATTTTTCTCATATAGACTTTTCGAAAATAATTTATATCAAGACGATTACGCCGCGGCCAAAGCCAACTCAGGTCGTGACAAATCATGACAACAAACACAATATCGTCATATAATATATAATTAGGAAGAAGTAGAAAACGGCATGATACAAGACTTTTTGTTTCGTTTTTCATCTTAGAAATTATTTTATTGTCCCAAAAGTTTGTGTGTGTCATCATGATTCGTCACGACACGAGTTGGCTTTGTCCGTGGCGTAATCGTCTTGATATAAATTATTTTCGAAAAGTCTATGAGAAAAATGAATTGGGAAAAGACTTCCGGAACCGGGGCAGTGACGTCACTGCCCATCTCTATAGGGACCTTAAGCTGTGTGACGGTGTACCTCTAGTACGGCAACAGGAAGTCGATCCGAGCTCGATAGATAAACCTGCTTGCCGTAGCAGCCGTTCCTACTACGGCAGAATGTACACTCTAACATAGTGTCCACAACACTTGTTTGACACACGCTGCCTCACCATGGTAACCCGTCACCGTTGTGGATGGCTATGAGCTTAATGATTTTGACAGCTTCCGTCATAGCAGCCATACTTCCTGTACGGGTTGCCGTTCTGTAAATTGGGGAGCTTAAATTCCCTAGTGTCTGTCTGCAGGGAAACAGCCGCAGCATCAAAGTCCAAGCAACATAGAGGGGAATAAGGCAAAAAATATAGCTATACATCCATTTAGATTTTTGGCTAAAAGTTTTCCTCCATTACCTTTAATAATGCATGATGCAGTTTCATCTCTGCGTTCATCTTGTCGTTTAGGGACAATGTATCTACGCACAGGCACCGTTTTTACGAGGACTTCAAAACTCACAGTCCGGAGGCTCTGGCCCTCGACTTGTACCAATTCTACTATTTTGGCCCCACTGTGTATTTACCCTCTGGACCTTGCCCATGTAAACAGAACTGCTGGACTCAAGCAGGCCTTAAATCTTCAGTTTCAGACCTGCAATTGGTCCCAAAGTGACAGCAAATAATTGCTGCTATTTGTTTAAAAACACTCTATACCCTGTTATAACACGTAGACCTATACAATGATGCAATGTTACATAACGTTTACAAAACTCACTGTATATACTTTCGTCATTTTAAACTGCTTTTTATTTTATTTGTGACAACTGCTTTTGACAGTTTGTTAACTCATTTCATTAAAGGGGAATTCCACCCATTTAACATTTTTTCTGAGAGCGTTCATTTGGTCTAAAGAAATCCATTAACATGGTGAAAATACATCTTGATGATGTCATCAAGATGTTTCACCATGTTATAGTGGTTTTCTTCAGACCTCCATTTCTTGGGAACACAGAATGGGGGAACTTTTTTAATCATGTCCACACAACACTAGGGTATACTAATGACATATTAGAATGCTGAAAATGGGTGGAATTCCCCTTTAAAAACCTCGTTGAATTGTAGTGACATTAGAAACAGTATTGCAGTCATCCATACCTCCATCCATGTCCACGATGTGTTCGAAAACGTCGGCATCGCCCACGAACTTCACCTCCAACACGCTCATTTCTGAATGTAAGAGGACAGATATTAAATAATAACAACGATCATCATCTCCTAACAGAGAGCAGCAACCATAATGTCGTTATTGTGGACACCATGCATTGCCAAAGTCAAACAGAACTGCTAAATGCACGCCGACAGGCTACAATACTTAACAAGTTACTTTACAAAGCGTGCACTTAAGTGACAGAACATCATCTATACAAAACCACTTACTGAATGTCCCTTAATGTCGACAGAACAACGTAAACAAAACTATTTTAAAAACTGGACAACATGACATATGTAAATGTGGCAGATTCCGCGCCATCCCCTGAAGTTTTTAAACCACGTGACCAGTCACGAGGACACGTTTGAGCCAATGAAAACATCGCATTTGGTGAAAACGTCATTTCCCACCATGCATCGCTCGCGTGGTGTGGTTCCGCACTTGAAAGTGTCCGACGTTTTCTTACCCAGTGAGCCAAAACGTTCCCACTTATTTGCCAAAGAACTTGCAATTTTGTAGCCTGACATCAGTCTGAATTGTCATTTCGTTTCACTTCATTATTCATTGAATCACAGGAAAAAAAATAAAGTATTGATTCAGCAGTGAGACAGGCTAGCAAATTTGTAGTAGTACCAGACATAAACCAATAATTTAGACACAAGTGCATATTTTTAAAGATGCTTTTATTAATAATATATACAGTTCAGTTGGTTAATTAAAAATAGTATGACGAATAGGCCTACAATTACATGCAAAAGTTCTGTTAAGTTGCCTGTCAAATTTGAACCAATTCAACATAATACTGTATTTGTAGGCTATTCCATTTGATGGTGATGCAGTGTTGGTAGTTGGCGTCTTTATTGTGAACCTAGCTGTGTCATGTTGGATTCATGTTTTCAAGCCAGGTTAACCAGAAAACCTTAAATGTCTCCACTATGTCCATGCTATCAAATATTACGGTATTACTATTATTAATACACAAGCTGCATAATCTACATAATTATTCTCACCATTGGTCACTCACCACCTATCTTTACATAAAAAAAAAAAAATCTTTAAAAAGACAAACAGACAAAAAGTGGTGTTCAACCCTTTTCACATCAAGACCCATTATTTATTTCTCAGACCCAGAACGTAGAATATTTAGCCGTCATTGGATCGGATTTTGTCCAGGATTTTGCTGTACTAATGCTGGCACCATAGTAGGAGAGATCTGCTTTCATGAAATAAAGACGTGTATAAACTTTTATATGAGTGTGTACATATTCCCTTTTTTTTCATTGAACTTCATTGCTACTACATTAGCCGACTCCCTAAGCAGAGCACTTCTTCACCTATAATGGTTCTGTTGTTCTATCATAGGAGAAATGTTGGAAAAGCTTTACATTATGTAATTGTGTAGACTTAATTCTTGTATATTACTAAATGCATTATGATTGACATAATGCAACTATTAAGTGTAAAATCAAGGGTTTGTAAGGGTCCATTTGGTGAGAGGTGTGACCTGGGCCATGAAAATGAAGAGTCTTATTAATGATTCCATAAATTCTCTCTCTGTCTTCCTAATCCTAACTACAATGCAGAACCAAGAATTTCACCAACGTTACCGTACTTTTATTGTGACGTGACGATAAACATTAGTTCTGATTCTGATTCCAATAAGTCTAATGGAAACTTAATTTGCGTTGCCAACTTGGCAACCCTTGGAACATATTGTGGATCTTGTGGAGCCGTCCTGTCCCGTTTCCTTCACCAACCCCGCGTGGGCGTCCACTTCCCCACCAAGCGTCCCGAGGAATGGATGTGGTACACCGGATGCATCATGGCAGTAGCACACGACTGTAGAGGTCAGAAACACAAACAGTTACAGACTGACACACGACTCAGGGCCGGATATAGAGGGGGGCAGGGGTGGGCAGAGCCCACCAAAATGTGCATCCTGCCCACCCGAGGTAATGTCAGTGGTTTTCAACCAGTGGTCCGGGGACCACCAGTGGTCCTTGAGAGGATTCCAGGTGGTAAAAGGCCAGAATGGATGATGATGAGTGAGTATCCCCTCACTTCACACTTTTGTTAATGAATTTTCTTTTAGGACCTATTTTTCTGAGAGAAAAAATGTGAATTGTTTGGTACGCTCTCAGGAATATTTTTGGAAATGTCCCTCTTTTGTCCCTCTTTCAGGCTGCAACAGCCCTACCGAGAACTCAGTTTTCTGACCCCTCAATGTCGCAACATTTCATATTATTTGGGCCGAGCCTTCATGTATTCCAGTCATGTATTCCGGTAGAGGACAGTACAGTACTAACATGGTAGGGGATGAGTCTCAGCAGAGAGCCCAGTGGGTACTTGCTGTAGTCCAGTGTTCCTGAGATGGGCTCCACTCTGCCATGCTCCTGAGTCATGGACACTAACCTGTGGAAGAGAAAATGGATGCCTGATTTACAATATACACATTTCAAGTGTGTAAACTAGAGGTTTTCCAACCATTGTTCATACCACAGCACTACTCTTTATTCTGCATTTTAGCCACAGACCACCATTTGATTTTGACTTCAGTCTCTCAGAACCTAAAACTAAAAGTTTTGTCCACAATTTAGGAGAGAAAACTGGCAAAACGTTGTCAAAATTACAGTTCTTCTACCTTTTCTAAGTGTGTAGATTCTTGAAAATTAAGTACCGGTACTTATATGTTTACTAATATAACTCTTGGGTGTATATGAGTTACAGATCTATAAGGGTCGATTTGGTTACCAACTGTCCATCATTTAACATCATTTAACTGAGGACCAACTGGTGGTCCTTGTCTTTCTCAACATGTACCAACTTACTTGTTTTTTAAATGATTTTTGGACAATTATTTTGTTAATTTGTCTTGCGTTGCTTATGTAAAGAGTATTTTTTGTTATGAATTGTGTTATTTTCTACTGTGTATTACAATCCTATATTTTTTTATTTGTTCTCTTTTAGAAAATAGAGTGAGGGGAGTTGATCAAAGCCTGGAGGAAGTTTGATTATAACTTTGGTTCCTGCAACCTACAAAATCCCTAAATTGTGAAATGTGGGCGTAGTTGGTACTGTAAGCCGACCAGGCAGCCCAAGAACTTGCATGATTATTATTAATTCTGTCATCACTCAGGATGAATGTGGATTTCATTGACCTTACTTGAGGTTCGGGTGTCCTTCAATCATGGCATATCCCGTGGGAAGTTTTCCAGCTCCATCCAGACTAAGGTGAAGGTAAATACAGGACAAAAAAAAGCTAATTATGATCATACAAACAACAGGGACATTTTAATATTCAAGGGTATACATACACAACGGTGACCTGACTCTGCCAGATGGGGGCGGTATTGATTCATAAGTTCACAACACAGCTTCCATGTGGAAACACCCAGAAGTAAAGTGGCTGGTGGTGATGATGTGTGTGTGTGTGTGTGTGTGTGTGTGTGTGTGTGTGTGTGTGTGTGTGTGTGTGTGTGTGTGTGTGTGTGTGTGTGTGTGTGTGTGTGTGTGTGTGTGTGTGTGTGTGTGTGTGTGACCTGTATATCACTATGCTTTTTGGGTCCATATCATAGTAATTATTTGGTATTCTGACATTGTAGAAATGGGTGAATAATACAAATTACATTTGTTACATTTGTGGTTCATTTAATCTTTTTAATGCATGATCCCAGTGCCTCCATAAAATGACCAAGGAAAGCTCATTTAGAGCTTTCCTTGCGATTACAATCTCCCAAATCTGTCAGCATGGACACAGAACATTAATTTACCACTCTTTTCTACAGAATAACACGTGTTTAGATATTGCCATTTACAATGAGAAGGGACAGCCCACTCGGGGTGTCCCCTTAACATAATGTGGGAAAATGACGTGAGACTACAAAGTAAAACAGGAATAACAGCCAGGGGTGGATCTAGGCATTGGCATGGTGGGGCAATGCCCCCCTAAATGCCCTGACTGCCCCACCAAACATGACGGCACGCAAACAACCCAATATATTTCAAATAAAGTCCTTATATTTAAAATCATTTGAAACACTACTATTTCTACTAACTAACTACAGCTGTGTCACCACTAAACCAACAGCATTTCATGATTGAAAACAGAAAACTCTCGGAGTCAGACTTTTAGCTTTATGCATGCTGCGTGTCTGTTGCAACTTCAACAACAACTGATGTTATTATTGATGCTTACTTATATATTACCTAATATAAGTCCTGTAACCGAAAATGGTATGGGTGCAGCTTCATCGCCCGTGTCGCTTCGCGCCACGGGCGATGAAGCTGCACCCATAACATTTTCTCCTGCCCCCCCCAATAGGGAAATGTTACATCCGCCCCTGATAACAGCCCCCACAGCAGTGCTACCTGAGTCCAGTCCAGCCACAGTCAATCAGCAGCTGGTTCCTGTGTGGACAGTGGCCGATGACCCTGGTCAGAACACGCACCGCCACGTCATCCAGACTGCACGAACCGATCACCGACTGCTGCACATCTGATGACAACAGCAAAATGGCCGATATGTGACCGTGTTGCCACTTGTTTTTTTCCCCCATTCCTCCCTCATTCATTCAATGCATGAGGAGTCCAAGCTGCCTTCTTTTCACCTGACGGGGGGAGTTTCCCTGGTTGGACGTAGTGCGTGGAAGGAACACGTTATTCCAACCAGTTCCAGTCCCCTCCATCAGGCGCCCCGGCTGGCCAGGGGGAGGCAGTTTAGAGCCCAGGATTACTGCCTGTTTTTGTGAGGGTATCTACCCTAGGGGACACGGGGAGAAAATGTGAGGGTATCTACCCTAGGGGACACGGGGAGAACATGTGAGGGTATCTACCCTAGGGGACACGGGGAGAACATGTGAGGGTATCTACCCTAGGGGACACAGGGAGAACATGTGAGGGTATCTACCCTAGGGGACACGGGGAGAACATGTGAGGGTATCTACCCTAGGGGACACAGGGAGAACATGTGAGGGTATCTACCCTAGGGGACACGGGGAGAACATGCAAACTCCACACAGTTGCAACTTGTTTCAATGGCCGAGCATAGGAACACCGATGAGATGCACATGCACACACACACACACACACACACACACACACACACACACACACACACACACACACACACACACACACACACACACACACACACACACACACACACACACCGTAGAAGGCGTAGTTCCCAGGATGCACCTCGCTGAGCTGGGCCATGTCTTTGATTGGGTGGCTGCAGGAGGGGGTGGAGCCAATACTTGACTTACAGTCGATGCCAAGAGCCTTCAGTCTGGAACAAAATGCTTAACGAATAAATCAATTCAGATAGAAAGTGTTGCAATAATAACACACATTCCAGACTTTCCATGTACTGTATATCGGATTCTGTTTTCTCTCTCTCTCCCTCTCTATCTCTGGAATTTTGTGGAATGCTTTGCATGGCTCATGGTTGACTAATGTTGAAATGTACATTTCAGCATATACTTCTGTTATACAGCAGATGAAATTTCAACACACTGTATTTCACCAATACATGTTTTAGTGCTAGGTTGCATGGCAGGGATAAAGACATGTAACAAAAATTGATAGCACATTTAAAAGTACTGTACTGTCATGCTGACCATTCATTAAAGGTAATAGAGGCTTTTTAGCCAAAAATCAAAATAGATATACAGTATAGCCAGGGATTAAAGCGGAAAAAAATCCAAAGACGGAAAATATTTCAGTCGGGGGGGGGGGGGGGGGGGGGGGGGGGGGGGGGGGGGGGGGGGGGGGGGGGGGGGGGGGGGGGGGGGGGGGGGGGGGGGGGGGGTGCAGACAGCATGTTTTTTTTTTTTTTTTTTACGTTCACAACGTAGCCTACCTTGTCACACTATATATGCGATAAATATTGCATAAATAAATCCTTACCAAGTATTTTTCGTAAGTCCCATTAGGCCTACACATTTTCTATAGCGTAGGCTACTACGCCCGACATATTTTTGACATGGGAGAAATAGTATGGTCATACTGTAGCCCATTCTGCTAATCAATCAATCAATGCCCCGACAGCTGTTCCGTTCAACGCAATTGCGCGCCGCGCACACAGACCCACGTTAGTTTGCTCACATGATCTGTATAGCGAGGCAATACATAAATCATTCAATTAAATATCATTCAATATGAAATTCATTAACCGGCCTGTTGATAACATGTAGGCCTAATACATTTATTTTTGCTATATTGTCAGCAACATCTTCTGTTTTTCTTGCAGCAGCAGCTCTACCCAGGGCGGGATTTAGCCAGCCCTACTAGGGTGGGCTGGAAAAAAGGCAGGGTGGGCAACTCCAAAGTTTCTCCCATATGAAGCAGTGGTTTTCAATCTTTTCGACACCAGGGCCGACTATTTTATTCGACATTTGAGCCACAGACCACCATTTGAGGACATTTTAGCCCCACAGACCCCAAAACTATAAAGATTTCTTGCTTGCTTTTGTCCACAATTCCAGGCTGGATTTGGGGGAAAACAGTCAAACATACTAAAATGACCATTAATCTTCTACATTCTCTAGTTGTGTAGACTTCACATGATGAATTTAACTCTGGTAACCACTGGTGGTCCCTGGACCGCTGATGAAAACCACTGATATAACCTTTCATTGGTGGGCAAGATGCGCATTTGGGTGGGCACTGCCCACCCCTGTCCCCGTATAGATCCAGCCCTGGCTCTACCCGTTCGCTATCAGTGTTCCCACCGTGGTTAGCTTCTCATGCGGCTCACAGTGGACATGGATACTGATCATACTTTGTCGCATTTAACTTTTGCGACCAGTTCATTCATCGTGTTGCTCAAAGAGCGAACATTAAAAACGTTATTACCGGCAAAGGATGTCGGCTGCCACGTCTCCTTAATCTGGCTCGCACTCCTCCTCTTGATTCTCTTTTCTTAATTTTATTCCATTTTCGCGTTGCGCTGTTTTTAAGTTTTGAATACTTTGCCAGTGAATCCAAAACACAACAGACACGCATGGTTTGTCTGAGTGCCTGAGTGATAACACGGCCAGGCAATAAAGTGTCATCCCGGCGTTAAACTTCATATTGCCACAAAAAGAAAGCGGGTGTAATCACGTAAAACGACATTAAACATATAAAATAACAACAGACAAGGCAGACAGATAGGCCGAGTCAGCAGCGGAGCCAGACCATAGAGTAGAGCCAGACCCGGAAAGTTATGACATCTCCGTTCACTTCCTGGAAACGTTAATGGCGTCTGCTCTACATAGACTTCTATTGAGCAATGGGGACGGCCATCTATGTTTGTCACAGTTCAGATCGAGCAGCTCGACCGCTCAGTTTCAGACACTTCAATGTCGCAACTCTTCAAGTTACACAGCCACTCACTCAACATGCACTTGATTAGCCTACCAATAGCACCGGTGCAGCTTGACTTGCACGGAGCGGAGCGCACAAATCTATTTTCCTAGGGATGATGCATTGTAGTTTGGAGATCACTTGACTTGCAAGTCAAGTATAATGGTCCGTTTTGGTTTTGCATTTGGTGACGTCATTAACTAACATCGCGGCCGTGGGCAAACCCTCCCCTTTTAGATTTTTTTGCCAAATGGCGTGGATCTTATGAAGCCCCTGGGGAATCCTCCCCAGTACGGAAATCCGTACCCCGTACGGAGAACTTTAATCCTGTATAGCTCTATTTCTGCTTTAGCCTTTTTCCCCTTCTAGGTTACTTCTACTTTGATGCTGCAGCTGTTTCCCTGCAGAAAGACACTTGCTTCGTCCTGCAGACGGGCCAGAACTTTGTTGTTTGTCAACTCATGAAAACATGGGTTCATGAAAGGCGATGCTAATTTGTGAGGGGGAGGGGAGTTGTGTGGGGTGAGGCGGCGTTTTATCCAATCACAGCCGCAAAAAATGCATTAAAGCAATTAAAAATTCCAAGGACGTTGGTCGCCAGTCCCTACTTTTATAGTTATGTGCATGTTTTCTACGTGGCTTTTTTTTGTTGAGTGACTTACTTTTCCATGAACTCCAGTACCAACGTGGTGGTTTCCTGGGCCACGTCCTGTATCTGCTCCACACCTCTGCAGTGGTACGTGTTCCCACAGTGGGCGTACACGCCCGTGAGCTCCACTCCCTCCGTCTCCGAGATGGCTTTGGCCAGCGCCAGCGCCCCTGGGTCCGAGTGCAACACCCCCGCTACGGACGCACACAACACAACACAATGTCAGTCAGTGCCCCTGGGTCTGAGTGCAACACCCCCGCTATGGACCCACACAACACAACACAACGTCAGTGCGCCTGGCTGGGTCTGAGTGCAACACAATTTAGGCATTTAGCAGATGCTCAGAATCTAGTGTCAGAAACTAGAATCTAGTTTCTGACACTAGATTCTAGTTCCAGACGCTAGATTCTACTTTCTGCTGCTAGATTCTAGTTTCTGGCAGTAGATTCTAGTTTTTGACACTAGATTCTAGCTTCTGAGGCTAGATTCTATTTTTTCCTGAGAAATCCATGTTCCTGTGTTGGTGATGCTCAACATATTTCATGCCAAGGACAACCAGAATTATCTATATTTGTCTGCGGACCCCAATCTGAAAAAATGATGTAGCGATCCCCCAGAAGCAAAGATTTGCATTTTTTTTTTGCTTCGGAAATAATATATTCAAAGATTTGCGCCACATTTTGACAATTTTTCAAAAATATCAGAGGTATTTTCAGACTGCGATGGAAGATTGGGAGTGAGTGAGTGAGTCTGTGGTTCTGACTGCAGTGGGAAGTTCATTCCATAGTTCTGGAGCCACGAGGGACAAGAGCTCGGGGCGAGTGGAGACACACACACAACTGCTACGGACGGACCACAAAACACAACACAACGTCACTGTCAGCGCCCCTGGGTCTGAGTGCTACACACCCACTACGGACCACAGAACAGAGAAGTACCTCAGTGGTAGGCTGGAAGAAAAAAAAATAGCCCAATCTATACACAGGGCCGGATTTAGCCAGCCCTACTAGGGTGGGCTGGAAGGTTGGCAGGGTGTATGGGCACCTCCAAAGTTTTTCATATGAAGCAGTGGTTTTCAATCTTTTCGACACCAGGGCCCACTGTTTATCCGGCATTTGAGGACATTTCAGCCCCACAGACCGCCAGAACTAAAGATTTTATTTTTGCTTTTGTCCACAATTCCAGGCTGGATTTGGGGAAACAAAACACAAAACAAACATACAGATCAAAATGACCATTAATCTTCTACATTCTCTAGTTGTGTATAGACTAATTCACATGATGAATATTTTAACTCTTGAGAGTGTAAACGTGAAACCAAATGGACCCGCAAGGGTCCATTTGGTTTCATGTTTACGCTCTCAAAGAGTTACATCTGGTTAACCAACTTTCCACCGTTTAGCCTGGGGACCACCTGGAACTCTCTCAAGGACCACTGGTGGTCCCTGGACCATTGGTTGAAAACCACTGATATTACCTTTCTTTGGGTGGGGCAGGACGCACGTTTGGGTGGGCACTGCCCACCCCTGCCCCCCGTCTACATCCGGCCCTGGTGTGACATTGGAAACTCCCATTTCCCCATGGAAATGGAGGCTCAGCACCAAAGTTCAGGACTAATATATACACAGTTTTATTAGTCTGGCAGTTCCAGGCTACGTCAGTGGACGGCAATGATGGACACGAACCAAACACACTTACTTCAGAAGGGTTAGGGTTAGGGGGGTGGGGGCGTTTGCCTGGATTTGATTTTATTAATTTATTTGTTATTACGGCAGTTGTTTTCATTTGAACATGCAGTGCAAACGTTTGAATTGGCAAAAAAAAAGGTGTAGGAGGACTTTATAAGTTTGCACTTCATCGTCCTTCGCCTTTTCAAACATGAGTTGTTGCTAGGCTCGGTATTTTCTGTTCTGTATTTCGTTTTTAGTAAACAAACGTTCAAAATACACCAATTCATTCCTTCGGTGCTGTGCAACTCCAACAGGTCACAAATGGAACCTAATGAACCCAGACGGGTGCATTTGGTTCCATGTGTGTGTGCTTTCAGAGTTAAAACTTCCATGACATTCGGTTTCCATTTATTTGTATTTTCTTCATTTATGACCTCCATAATTACACCCACCCAAACAGAACTTTTTGAACATTTCAGTGGATTCTCTGTGGCTCAGGGTTTTCTCTGTGGTGTTCAGAGGCCTTTCGAGCTGCAATGAAATCATAAATACGAGAATAATGGGATTTGTGAACTCCTCGCAGTCCACAGGCAAATCCGAGCGCTTGTTTGAGCCAGACACTTCAGGTTTCTTGAGGACAATTGAACCATTTAAAAAAAAAAACATAAAAACAAATAAGTCTGAACTCAATTGCTCCCTCCCTAAAAAACCCTAACCTTTTAACATCCAGTAGACTTTCTGTGGTCTGTTGGTTTTGCTCTGATTTTCCAGCACAATGTGATGTTATGTGTTTGTCACTGTTTTACCTGTTTCCAGCACAAAAGTCTTCCAAACCCCCACAGAAAACCCCGGCCACAGAACATCCTGAATGGTCAAAGTTCGGATTTTCTGGGTTGTAATTGAGATCAGTTATATATAAGTATATATTTATTATATTAGTTTGACGTTATAGTAGCCTGGGTTTCTGCCTGAATCTCTGCCTTCCCCCCCAACCTCCCCATGCCTATGCCTAGATCCGCCCACATCACGCAAGATCGTCATGGTCACTGTGGTCTCCTTACCTCTCCCGTTACCACAGTCCAGTTTGAGCCACACATGCCACTTGTGTCCGTTTCTCAGCGGCCGCCTCTGGATCTGCTCCAAAGCATCGTGGTGGTCCAACAACACCTGGAAGAGACTCAGCGTCTCTGACAGGACGGCACAGCGCTCCACCTGCACACGCACACACACACACACACGCACACGCACACGCACACGCACACGCACGCACACACACACACACACACACACACACACACACACACACACACACACACACACACACACACACACACACACACACATTTTAATCATTTATTTATGTCCACATAGGAGATACAGTACAAGGACACAAATATTTACAAGGTGCAGTACAGAATACAGTCAACAAAACCCGGACAAGTACCTAAACACCCCTCAGGGGTACAAGTAACAGCGTCGTCGCCATATTTGCCGGCTACCAATAGTAGAAGAAACTGCACAGAATTTTGCAAGCTGTTTGGCTGCTTTTTTTGACATCCCAAGTTGTTGGAAGCCTCTTACAACCAACCTGTGTACATGGCCTAGGCTGCCAAAGATAAACACAAATAGATTGCACCTATAGCCTAGCTCCATGATGGTCTGTAGAAGCGGCTGGTATTTAATGACTTTGGTCATAAAGGCTTCTTCTAAGCTAGAGTCAAAGGTGCAGGCCACTTCAAGAACGGAAACTGATCTGTTCTCTTCATCAACAACAATAACATCTGGTGTATTGGCAGAGAGATGTGCAAAGATTTCAGGATTTTCAGTACAGAGTTGAAACATAGATGATTTGACACAGGAATGTTTGTACATTCTCACAGATAGTGCAAAATGTTTAGATATGTCCTTTGTTATGAGATCAACTATTCTGTCGTGGCGTGCTATGTAAAGTCCTTTATAGGCATAGCACCCATTCAGAATGTGTGACATAGTTTCTGTAACAGGCCCTGTGGTGTGATGCAAGCAATGAGGTGCATGGGTGGAGGGGAACCAGAGGGAGAGGTTGAGTTTGGTGGGAAGGATCTGTAACCTGGCTTTGACTGTAAAGGTGATAATGTCCTCATTGAGAGCTGTGTTCCGTAGAAATGAGTGGGAGACAGAGTGATCAGCATGGGGAAGGCACACACACACACACACACACACACACACGACATGCATGTTGTACATCAGGGGCGGATCTAGGCATGGGCATGGGGGTGGGGCAATGCCCCCCTAAATGCCCTGCCTGCCCCACCAAACACGATGGCATGCAAAGCAACCCAAGATATTTCAAATTAAAGTGCTTACATTAAAAATGATTTGAAACACTACTTCTGCTAGTAACTAACTACAGCTGTGTCACCACTAAACCGACAGCATTTCATCATTGAAAACAGAAAACTCTCTGAGTCAGACCTTTAGCTTTATGCATGCTGCGTGTCTGTTGCAACTTCAACAACAACTGATGTTATTATTGATGCTTTACTTGACTAATAAAAGTCCTGTAACTGAAAATTTGGAAATGTTACATCCGCCCCTGTTGTACATGCAAATACACACACTTGCACAGCGGTAACAAACTGCATGATACTGTAATGTTATTACCTCTTCCAGCAAAAGTTGTGCAAGCATATTAATCTGCCAAAATGAGCAATATGTAATATGTCACTCTGCCAAAACACGTCTCATTACTTATTACAAATTAACTTGTTGCATGATGAAAATAAGAGCAGATTTACAAGCTCTCTCTCTCTCAACAGATAACAGAGATGCGTAATAGTTTCTAGATCCTCTAGTCTAGAAGAAAATTTAGGTCAGGAATTAAGAGGATTGTCCCGGTCCTAATATTTCTTATAGATTATTTTACCTAAATAACCTAGCTAAATAAGTCAAGGGGTTTTCAACCAGTGGTCCGGTGACCATCAGAAGGTGGTCCTTGAGAAGGTTCCATGTGGTCCCCTAGTCCAGTAAACAAAGTGAAAAAATATACTGAGGTTGGACAAAATTGCACTATTTTGTTTCTCAACTGATTCTGACTGGAAATTAGGTCTACTATCAAGAAAAAAATGTTCCCCGTGATCAGCTCACTGCTAGTACCCCAAATTCACTCAAATCCACTGGGGTACCGAATGCCAAAAATGTGCATATCTTCCAAACTAGTAGGGCTAGAAATGCAAACAAAGTGTCTAATCTTATGTTTTTCAGGCCAAGGAGTCCATGTGTCATGGTCTGACTGTAACCTGTACTGATTACATTTATGTCTGACTGTACCCTACACTGATTTCATTTTTGCCAATCAAGTCATCAGTCGATGGTGAATGTATGTATAGTAATAGGAAGCAAACAGACAGCCACAACACGCTGCTGCAGTGTGTTTGTGTGCGTCTTTTATGCCCATATAGGGAGTTCTTTGTCAGACACATCAAATATGGAGTCTGCCCATATATGGACTTCTTTATCAGACATGTTTTGTTTTTGCTGTGGCAATGTAAACGTATGTTTTCTCATGCCAATATAGCCATTTGAATTGAATATTGCCTCCTTTGCCACGTCAGTGTGACATCAGCTTGGTGTGATGTCACCATGGCAGCCAATTTGGTGTCAACAAAATTGCCTATAAAACTGCACTGACAATCTCTCAGTTTCCATTGTGAGTTTTTTAGTGATTGAAGCCAGATCGTTTAGTGACACAACAGCAGATCGTTCAGTGATACAGCAGCACTCAGGTATAATGACCAACGAGAACGGGTCACATAGAGGACGAGGCCATGCCCGCGGACGCAGACACCGTGGCCATGGTGGCCGTGGCCGAGGAGGAGTCGGCGGCGCTTTCGGCCCCATCAAGAGCCGAGGCAACCTCAACCGAGGACGACGCAGAGTGACACCATACAGCAGGGCTCGCGTGGAAACTGGAGGAAAGCTCCTCATCTCAAACCTGGACTTCCGCGTCTCTGATGCAGATATCCAGGAACTTTTCTCAGAATTCGGCAGACTGAGGAAAGCTGCTGTCCACTATGCCCGCTCCGGAAGGAGTTTGGGAACTGCAGAAGTCCACTTTGAAAGGAGGGCAGAGGCCCTCAGAGCCATGAGACAGTACAACGGCGTGCCACTCGATGGGCGCCCAATGACCGTACAGACCGTACAGCTTGTCACCTCCACACCACAGACCGGTAGCCAGCGAAGGCCTCCCATACAGCAGCGTCCGGACATAGGAGGAGGTGGGGGAATGCAGAGAGGACATGGAGGTCGTGGTCCAGGAGGAGCCAGAGGCCGCGGGAGAGGCAGACATGGTGCAGGCACCACCCGCTCCATGCTGCTTTCTAAAGAGCAGCTAGATGCCCAGCTAGACGCATACAATGCCAGCATGGACACCACACCACTTTAGTGGTAGCGCTTATTGTCCATAGTTGTCTACAGAAGGGCAGTATGAGAAAAAAAAAACCAAGAAGCAACGCATCATTTACTGTATGTGGCAGCTGCTGTATTATTATTAGACCAGATAGCACAAGTACAAAAAGCCATAGGTAATCCCAGATCCTTAGAGTATAGACAGAGTTTGACACAGTCCAGGGCTGCGTGAACAGCGCGCGAGCATCGTTTTCTGCCCCCTCAATGTCGCCACCTTTGTCGGCAACCTCTTAGACACTGCATGGGACCATGCAACCTCTCCATCTCCAACATCCAAAGTTACCATGGCTGTTTATTAGGCGCTGCTTTGCAGCTGCCAAAAACTGAGAAATCTGAGATAAAGCAAGATATTGTACTCTACAGTAACTGTACTGTAAATGTTTATGTAGTGCTATTACTAAAATAAACAATCTGAAATAAAGTGAGGTATTGTACACCAGAGGCAAAGCCAAGACTTCAGTTTTGGGTGGGCCTGGCCTGGAGTGGGTGGGCCCTGCTGTACATGCACTCGTGCGACTCTTAATGTTGTTTATGACACTGATCACTGGCATAACACATTTGTATATAATATGTTATGTCAATAAAGGTAATAAATGCCAGTGCAAGACTTTTCTCAACAAAACTGGCCACATTTAATTATTTCATTTATGTCCATATATGGAGATCTCTGTATCTGGGTCTATACATACCATTTATGTCCATATATGGAGATCTCTGTATCTGTCTATGTACATACCACTTATGTCAATACAGTATATGGAGATCTCTGTAACTGTCTATGACATACACATAGATTCTATGTGTATGTACAGTATATGTCCATATGTGGAGATCTGTATTTGGCTCCATGTATACCATTTATGTCCATATTTGAGAGATCCCTGTATCTGTGTTATGGGAAAAAATGTATGTCCATAATATATGAGGATCTCTGCATCAGTGTGTAGATCATTTATGCCCAGATATGGACATATCTATGTCCAGATTCCAGCAGAGTTCGAGGAGGTCAAGCGTTTGGCAGAGCTCCGCACTAAGGACATGGACGCAGTGTTGCCAACTGCCAAAATCCAAAATGCACTAGTGGCACTTCCAAAATGCACTAGAATGCGCTAGATGCTTGTCTGGAAGGGAATATGACCATTAAATCGAAGGGGACAGAGTACGCGTAGAGAATGTGACCTCACCTTATCGAAGGGGACAGAGTATGCGTAGAGAATGTGACCTCACCTTATCGAAGGGGACAGAGTACGCGTAGAGAATGTGACCTCACCTTATCGAAGGGGACAGAGTACGCGTAGAGAATGTGACCTCACCTTATCGAAGGGGACAGAGTACGCGTAGAGAATGTGACCTCACCTTATCGAAGGGGACAGAGTACGCGTAGAGAATGTGACCTCACCTTATCGAAGGGGACAGAGTATGCATAGAGAATGTGACCTCACCTTATCGAAGGGGACAGAGTACGCGTAGAGAATGTGACCTCACCTTATCGAAGGGGACAGAGTATGCGTAGAGAATGTGACCTCACCTTATCGAAGGGGACAGAGTATGCATAGAGAATGTGACCTCACCTTATCGAAGGGGACAGAGTATGCGTAGAGAATGTCATCGTATCCATTCTCAGCGTAGAACGATGCTTCAGCCAGCGTGGAAACCACAATACACCTGCGAGAGCCACCTGTCATTATATCAGCACACTCACTACACACGCACGCACGCACGCACGCACGCACGCACGCACGCACGCACGCACGCGCACACACACACACACACACACACACACACACACACACACACACACACACACACACACACACACACACACACACACACACACACACCCTTTAGTTATCGGCATGTAATGCACATTTGAGTCATATAGATGGATCAGTGTTGCCAAATGCGAAAATCAAAAATGCACTAGTGGTTTTCAGCGATTTTCATACCAGGGCCCACTATTTATCCTGCATTTTAGCCACGGACGACCACCCTTTGATGTTGAGTGTAGTCTTTCGGACTAAATTAGGAGAAATAACAATAAAAATAATTGTAAAATGCTGGTCAAAAATAGCAATTCTTCTACATTTTCTAAGTAGATTCTTAGAAAATTAGGCAATTCAGATGTTTAAATATAATTTAACTCTTGAGAGCGTGAAATGAAACCAAATGGACCCGTAAGGGTCCATTTGGTTTCATTTTTACGATCTCAAGAGTTACAGATCTATAAAGGTCCATTTGGTTACAAATGGTCCTTTCTAGGAAGAAAAAAAATGGTGAAAAACGAGGGTTTTATCTCAGTTTTTCACTCATTTTGGCACTAGAGGGTCTGAAAAAAAGCTAAGTATAGCGACACTGCGCCAAAGTTGGCAACACTGAGATGAATATCTGTATGTATAAGGTGTTATGCTTTCGTTTCATTCATAATATATTATACTCTACAGGGTTTTGTGGGTCTTCATGTGTGGTCTGAGCTGCACTCCCAGGCCCTTGCAGCGCTCCAGCATCCTCTGGGCATTCCTGCGTACGATGTCCACATCCACCACCAGGGCAGGGCTACAGAGGGCTGTGATGGACTCTCCTTCCATTGTCATGTGGATGGATGGTTGTCTATAGGATCTGGAGGGGCACACAAACACAGGGACAAGCAGTGTTGCCAACTGCCAAAATCCAAAATGCACTAGTGGCACTTCCAAAATGCACTAGAATGCGCTAGATGCTTGTCTGGAAGGGAATATGACCATTAAATGACCATTAATCTTCTACATTCTCTAGTTGTGTAGACTTGGGCTAATTCACATGATGAATATTTTAACTCTTGAGAGCGTAAAAATGAAACCAAATGGACCCGCAAGGGTCCATTTGGTTTCATTTTTTACGCTCTCAAAGAGTTACATCTGGTTAACCAACTATCCATGATTTTGCCTGGGGACCACTGGTTGAAAACCACTGTCATAGGAGGAAAAATGGTGAAAAATGAGGGTTTTATCTCTGGTGCCTGTCAATCAATTTCCCCCCAACTCACCAGCCAAAAAGCACTAGATTTTCCGCCAGGAGTTTTTCACTAATTTTGGCGCTAGGGGGGGTCTGAAAAAGCGCTAAATATAGCGACAAATGCGCCAAGTTGGCAACACTGGGGACAAGCCCTACAAAGAATCCCCCACCCCAGACCCCCTCAATTAAATCATTGCACATGGCTGATCTTCTCAGCTCAGAAAGTGGATCATATACGTCAGTGGTTTTCAACCAGTGGTCCGGGGACCACCAGTTGTCCTTGAGAGGGTTCCAGGTTGTCCCTAAATGAAATGAACTCTTTGAGAGTGTAAATATGAAACCAAACGGACCCGCATGTTTACACTCTCAAGAGTTAAAATATTCATCATGTGAATTAGCCCAAGTCTATGTTGTAGGCTATACAACTAGAGAAGGTAGTAGATTAATGGTCATTTTGATCTGTATGTTTGACTGTTTTGTTTCCAACATCCAGGCTGGAATTGTGGACAAAAGTAAAATAAATCATTAGTGTTGTGTCTGTTAGGGCATTAACTAAATATTCGACTAGTCGATTATTCGACTAGCAAAACACTATTCGACTATTAATTCACTATTCGTTATTCGGTAATAATAATTTTTTTATATATATTTTTCAATTTTCTGCAGCAGGCATTGTGGATGTGTGCTGTGGGTGTTGGCAGTAATTGTAGGTTGATTGCTCATTTTTCATGTCATGATGCAACTGAGTTACATTAGTGTAATAGGCATGCATTGTTTCAATGGGAAGTCCAGAATCACACATTTTATTGGCAAAAAAACAAATATATATCACTATAGACTAGTCGACAATTATTCGACTACCAAAGTATTCGATTCGACTAGCAAAAAACGTGTTTGGTTAATGCCCTAGTGTCTGTAGGGCTAAAAAATGTCATCAAATGGTGGTCCATGGCTCAGGTTGAAAACCACTCATGTACCTCACTAAATGTTTTGATGAGATGAACATGGTAGACTCTATTGTACATGCTTTAAGGTGTCGCCCCACTCACAGTTAACAGCCTTGTATTGAGTTTTGCTTGTGTACTGTAATTCTTCAACTGTTAATACAAATTTCTATCAAACAATGGTAATACGTTGCATATAGCACCTGCGACATGTGAATCCCACCCTTAGAATATACTCTAAGATCCCACCACTCTCACAGCGCGCACCTGCGGACAGCTGTTGTATTTCTCGTTTACCTCCACTATCATGTCCTACTTCTGATGTTACAGAAGTGAAAATGTGTGTCCTAAATGTGTTGATTTGTAAACAAGTCTAAGCTTTACTGAATTGTCCACTCATATTTTTCAGTCTTCTGTTGTTGTTGTTCTAAAATTGTACTGTGAATCTATCTACAAGCAAACAAATCCAAGGCGCACACATGATTTGTATTTACACCCATTCACAAATACATGCATACAACGATGGCACCTGAAACCATGCAAGACACCAACAAGCACATGATGAGAGCAATTTGGGGTTCAGTGTCTTGCTCAAGGACACAACATTCAACATTCAACAACTCTAGGGGAGCCTGGGTTACCTTGTGGTTGCCACTAGTTTCCAGCCACCCTATAGAGATGCGCAGTGACGTCACCGCCCCTGTTCCGGAAGTCTTTTCCCAATTCATTTTTCTCATAGACTTTTCGAAAATAATTTATATCAAGACGATTACGCCGCGGAAAAAGCCAACTCGAGTCGTGACGAATCATGATGACACACACAAACTTTTGGGACAATAAAATCATTTCTAAGATGAAAAACGAAACAAAAAGTCTTGTATCATGCTGTTTTCTACTTCTTCCTAATTATATATTATATGACGATGTTGTGTTTGTTGTCATGATTTGTCACGACCTGAGTTGGCTTTGGCCGCGGCGTAATCGTCTTGATACAAATTATTTTCGAAAAGTCTATGAGAAAAATGAATGGGGAAAAGACTTCCGGAACCGGGGCGGTGACGTCACTGCGCATCTCTATTACCCCTGAGCCCAGGGGCGGATGTAACATTTCCCAATGGGGGGGGGGGGTTAAGAGAAAATGGTACAGGTGTGGCTTCATCGGTTAAAAGACTTATTAGGCAAGTAAAGCATCAATAACAACATCAGTTGTTGTTGAAGTTGCAACAGACACGCAGCATGCATAAAGCTAAAGGTCTGACTCAGAGAGTTTTCTGTTTTCAATGATGAAATGCTGTTGGTTTAGTGGTGCCACAACTGTAGTTAGTTAGTCAGTAGCAGTAGTAGTGTTTCAAATCATTTTAAATATAAGCAATTTGAAATATTTTGGGTGGTTTTGCATGCCATTGTGTTTGGTGGGGCAGACTGGGCATTTAGGGGGGCATTGCCCCCCCCCCATGCCCATGCCTAGATCCGTCCCTGCCTGAGCCACATCCAATCAATCAATCAATCAATCAATCAATCAATCAATCAATCAATCAATCAATCAGAGCTAGTAGAAAAACTGACCAAGTATCCAAAATAAGATGTTCAAACTGCAAAGTAGAGGTTTACTCACTGCTGTGGAGGCAATAAAGCCTGGTTTATCAGTAGTTGTAGTAATAGTAGTAGTAGTAGTAGTAGCAGCAGCAGCAGCAGCAGCAGCAGCAGCAGCAGCAATAGGCTAGTAGTAGTTTAGCAGTGGTGTCTGCTGCTTGATCTTCTGCGATCTGCCACAGACCTTTGAACTGGCTAAAGTTCGACCAGCAGACCAAACCAAACCACTACACTGCAGTTCACTCACAGGAATGCTTTATTATTGTGCAGTGTCTTCTCTACGGTGTCCTTCTTGGGTCAAACTTCCCCTATCTGTTGTTTTCCTCCTAGGTGAAAACTACTGAAAACGGTAAACTCTGCAAGTGACGCCGAGCTTATATCTGTAGGAAATAAAACTAATAAATGCATTAAAAAAAAAATGAAAACAAAAACAATTAGTAGGAATGAGGAATGAAAGTTTAACGGTAGCTTTATTGACTGCAGAGCCAGACAAGAGTTACGCAAACTCCGTTCACTGCATGGGGTCACAAATAGGGACTAGTCCTGAACTAGAAGTACGCAGTAATGCAATGAACTCAGGCAAAAGTCCAATCTTAAATTCCTTTGCTTCATTGTTTTGTAGTAATGGTACAACAGCTACAGCTGTATGCCCCCTTATTTGCGCCACCCTCGTTGAAAACAATGTATTTCCATCTCCAGTTTGTCCCTATTCAGGCTGCATGAGCGCTGCAGTTTCTGACCCCTCAATGTCGCAACTCTGACACTAGATGGCTCTGATTGAGCTGAAGAAGATTCATTCATGTACAATTATTAGATTGCCCACGAGATGGCAGTGGAATCCTATTTCTGCACAACTAAATTATCCCATAGATATGAGTTAGCCCCTATTCCCAAAAGCAAAACAATGTAAGGACTTTCAGTCATATAGTATATAATTAAGTATAATACTATATCACTATATTATACTTATTTATATAAGTATAATATATGTCTATATATTATATGTAGGCTATAGCATACTGATGCTAGGCCAACTACATTTTCTTTTCTCATTGTATGTCTATAATGAAGAGATTGAGGGGTGAAACGATATATTTTTAGGGCTGCTAGAGTTTATTATTATTATAGATTTAGTTGAAGAACTAAACCTAGAGATCAGGTACACTCAAGTCATTACACACAGAATAGATGTTTGGGTTCACCAATTTGGCTTTATTGAACTGAACTTCATGTTGAAAAAATTTATTTCCACTGCGTGTGTGTGTGCGTGTGTGTGTGTGTGTGTGTGTGTGTGTGTGTGTGTGTGTGTGTGTGTGTGTGTGTGTGTGTGTGTGTGTGTGTGTGTGTGTGTGTGTGTGTGTGTGTGTGTGTGTGTGTGTGTGTGCGCGTGTTTGCGCTCGCTTGTGTGCTGTGGGAGAGATTTTTGAGTGGTTAATGTGGGGACGTGTATGTGTGTGTGTGTTTGTGTGAGATGCACATATTTCTCTGGAAAATCCCCCAACAAACACTTTAAAACAAATTAACAAACAAATGAACAAACAGAAAACAAAGCTACTATTAATTACCAAGTCTGGTGTTCCCACATGGACAAACTACAGCACAAGTTACAAGGCACCTTGTTGTAAAAATGTTTGGTTCTGGCTTAGTTTGAAAAATCTTCTACATTAGCACCTTTATTGTAAATACTGATTGTGACAGACATGCACAGAATGCACATCTATGCAAAAAAAAAATAAAATAAAAACGGAAATGTAAAAACAAAACAAAATAAGGCCTACAGTTGAGACTCCTACACATTCAATATCAGTACACTCATGAGTGTCTTTGGTTGGTAGCATTCATCATAGAATCTTTGTAAAACAAATTCAACCTTCTTATAAAAAACAAAAACAAAAAAAAATCAACATTCCACGGTTTTGTGTGTCTTGCTTCTCCCGGCCCTATATGCAAAGTTTTGTGTCTAAAGCTGACTCTATGCACACCACGCTATTTTGTAGTACTTGGGTTCCTTTAGTCCGGCAGCTTCTTTTGTTTAAATGGGACATTTGGTATATATATTTTTTTTAATCGGCCTAAAATATTGTCTATGAGGTTTCTTGTGAACCTACAAACCTTCACTAAGTCCCTCCCCAATCCGGCCTTGTCCAATAGACACGTTAGAAGAGAAAAGCTTGAACTGGATAACAACAGTTGCTAAAGTATTTGGATTGGCTATTGGACAGCGAACAAATCCCTCCCCAAAGGGTGGGGCTTGGAGAAGGGCTCATTAGCATTCTAAATAACGCATTATGCTTCATGTAGCATGTGACATGTTGTCAAACTAGCGCTTTTTTATCCCCCTCATGATTCTGAATCCATTCCAAGCATTAGTTCTCCACAAAAATGCTCCTTGGGATTAAAAAAAAACGACCAACACTGACAGCCAGGAGGTCAGCAAGAGTATTCATGAATGCATGCTTAATATAGACAATATTTTAGGCACACTAACAAGACTATATATCAATTTCCCACTCCACAACTGTGACTGCCGGACTAATTCCCTACTTCCTTGCGTTAATGATACCAATGAGGGCTCTGTTCCATTCTGGTCAAACAAAGTCGCCTAGGTGAAGTAAGGAAGTAGGGAATGGGCCCCCAGAAGTAGGAAGTGTGCATAAAGCCTGTTGGAAGTTTCATCCATAACAACAGGATGTGAACCCCATTCTGGTCCTCACACGGGGTGCTAGTTAAATTCCCCTCGGTGGTGTCACTATGTCTGATGAGTGCACCTCTACAGTACAGGACATAAAACATGTCCGTCTTTGTAATCGGACTGATTTATACTTTGTCCCACGAGCGCATACGTTACGCGGTGCTGGTGGTGGTACTTTTTGCGCGAATAGTACGCAGTCATGGGACACAAAAAAGTATAAATGAAGCCATTATTAAAACAGTTTCAGGGATTCTAAAATCTACGTCTGTGTTAACGTTAAACCCTCTCTCCCCCCCTCCTCCCGCTTCCCTCACACCACTAGCATATCCAGCGGATGAAGCGCTCAAAGAACGAGGGCTTGGTCAGCAAGCTGTAGTCGTCGCCCCGGAAGATGGCAGACGTGTCGCCCAGCGCCACCTTGCGCAGCACGTCCTGGTCCACGTCGCGGCCCATGGCGATCACCGTGGGCACGCCCTCCGCCCGCCGCATGGCCGACACGCCCTCCTCCAGGCTCTCGCTGGACGTGATGCCGTCCGTGATGAACACGAACGACAGCTCGGCGTTGCGCCGGGACAACCGGCCGCTACCCTGTAAAGAAAAAAACAATGCAACAACAGACACAACGTTAGTGTTGGGATTCCGACAACATTGATTCATTTCATATGCTTGCACACTGACTCAACACATTGAGCATTTTCTCTAACCAGAGCCATAGAGTTTAGCTTGAGGGATCTACAAGAATTGGGGGCTTGTAGATCACCTATTTTGATAAATAAACAGATCTTTTTTTTTTCTCCAAGATTCTTTTTGCTCAAATCTTGTCATGGAAAACAGGCATATTTTGGAAATAGTGCGAATGGTGATTAATTGGTAAATGCTGATTAATTTTGTGTGTGATGTGATTAATTTGATTAATTCTTTCAATCATTCAACAGCCATTCTGTGTGTGCTTGTATACAATAAACTACCTGATAACTAAACCACAGAAAAACAAAATATAATAACTAAAACTAAATCTAACTAAAACTAAGTATTTTCACCAAAATAAAAACTAAATAAAAACTAGCAAACCCGCTCAAAACAAAAACTAAACTAACTAAAACTAACTGAATTAGAAAAATAAAACGTCTACCCTAACTGTAACTAAACAAAAACGAAAAATCCCCAAACTACAATAACACGGATGTGCGTGCGTGCGCGCGTGCACGTGTGTGTGGGGGGGGCATGGCTTCATGCGCATACCGACGACATCACCAGGTTGTTGACGGCGTGGATGATGGCGCTGCCCAGCGACGACGACGAGTCCATGTAGGTCATGCGTCCCAGCGAGTCGGAGATGAGCGTCAGGTTGTGGGACAGCGGGAACTCCACCCTCTGCTCGGCGGGGCTGCCGTACTGCACCAGGGCGATGCGCGCGTTGCGCTCGTCCTGCTGCCCGTTGGCCAGCGTCAGCCGGTGGGACACCTGGTCGATGAACTCCTTGGCGCGCCGGTGGTTCTCCAGGCCCATACGCTCCGAGCCGTCCAGCATGAACACCAGGTCCACGGGACGCTCCACGCAGCCGGCCACGGCGGGCTCTGGAACACGAACACACACACACACACACACACACACAGACACACCGCACACGTAAAGATCTTCGTGAGCACAGCAGCATTGGAGATCACACAGTGAGCCAAGGGTGCTTTGTCAGAAACTACAATCAGGTGTCAAATAGAACATATTCTTAGATTTGTGCATCATTTTCACAGTTTGAAAAAAAAAAAAAAATCAGATCTACAGCCTCATATCGTGCCACTCGGTGGCACGATGTGAGCTTGTAGATCTGATATTTTTCAATAGCTAATGCTTGTGCCATTACACAGACTAGGCAGTTACTTACTTGTCCTCTATAACTAGAGTTGAACATTTAAAAACACATAGAATATGTTCTTGAGTTTAAAAATAGTTCATATTTTCCCTGGAGCCCCTCCTTACCAAATGGACCTGTACACAACATCTGCATCTAATCAGTTCAAAAAGAGAGACAGAGAAAAAAACACTAAATAAACCTGACTTTCAGACTAGTTTAATTATTTTTCAGAAGGTAATATGTAAACAATGACAGTCATGGCACATTAAAGGTAATAGAGGCAACTTTTTAGCCAAAACTCAAAATGTATATATAGCTATATATTTTTTTCCCTTTTCCCCCTCTATGTTGCTTCTACTTTGATGCTGCAACTGTTTCCTTGCAGGCAGACACTTGCTTCGTCCTGCAGACGGTCCAGAACTTTGTTGTTGTCAACAAATCATGAAAACAAAAACATTTGTCGGGCTCAGGAAAGCTGGTGCTAATTTGTGAGCGTGAGGGGAGTTGTGTGGGGTGAGGCAGCGTTCTAGCCAATCACAGCACAGCAGTCTCCAGTAGATTTATAATGAGCCAATAGAGTGGAGGTGAGGTGGAGTTAGATTCTGTTTTTAAACAAATCTGTTTACAAACACAGTGTTTGTACACACTAAAGTTGGCTCTATTACCTTTAAAGATGGAGTGACAGATGTTTTTCTTTCATCAGGCATTATTGTTATATAACAATTAAGATTTTTTTTTTGTTTGTTGTTTCCCAAAAAGTGTACAATATGTGCTAAAGCGTTGTGGTAACCCCCACCAGTTCAAGTATGCCTGGTTTGCCTGGTGGGTGGTGATTGGTCCAGCTGAACTGAAGCCACACCCACAGCTCTAGTAATGTGATAAAGGGGGAGGAGCTAGGGGAGCGGGCTGATAGTTCGTTTTTTGTTTCTTTGTTTTGGCACATTTGACTGTTAAAGTTTCAGCCTCCAGGAAGACATGCAAAACACAAAGGGAAGACGTCATTGCACATAACAAACACATCGCAAAACATATGAATTGTGATTTCTAGTGATCACAATGATCACACTTACAATGGGTAAAAGAACTTTGAGACGGGCAGACCTGAATTACTGTACAAATAGCCTGTAGTGATTGCTGTAAGATCATAGTTATTTAATAGGCATATTTTCGCAGAAATATATTACTTACAATGCTTTTAACCTCTACAAAGTAGATTTTATTCTCTTGAGATGACACTTTAATCTCTTGACATGATGACAAGATGAAAAGCTCGATGGACTAAAAAAGAAAACTATTTTCACATTGGCAAGTTGCAGTCACAGAGTACAGTAAGAGTTTCACTGGAAGTCCACTCTCTGGCATGTATTTCCCCACAAAAAAAACAAAACAAAAATCATATCATGTTCTACAAGCCAGACTCCATGTAAAACATGCATCAAGACCATATTCAACTGTAATCACATAAAACTCAAAGAATCCTGTAAAAGTCGGTGTTTTTGAACTTGTGACATTAGAGCATACAAAATGTTCCATGTGTCTGTGCCAGGTTAAGCTGACCAGCTTGTAAACGGCATATACAGTAACATTCATAAAAAACAGAATATGCACCACTTAAAAAAAAATCTTTCTCATAGCCAAATGAGTCATTCACAGGATAAAGGGAGTAAAGATTGTGGCAAGTAACCATGGATACGTGCAAAAATAATCATGAGGGTTGAATCAGTTAGTGGTTCAGAGAGTGGAAATGGGACTTCAGTATGGAGACACAGTTACACACAAGAGCTCAGTGAATGGCTCTATACAAGACCTAAAAGGCCCAAATGAGAATGACATCAGTGTTCCATTCAAGTGGAAAAAAAACGTCCTCCCCAGGGCAAAGGGGACGATATGCATCATATTTCTTTCAGTATTAAACAGCCAGGCGTTTTTTTTCCGGGAGACATTTCAACTTGTTCGGCTTATTCATCGCAGGACCTCGTTGCATGCCGAAAATATCACACCTAAAAGCTGACAACGTGTTGGCCGACGTGACGCGTTGTGTTGTGAGTTTGTATATCAGATATTTTCCGAGGGAGGTGTAAAAATCGTGCAATGGAGAGTAACTGTGGCAGCAGAAGTACTATGTCTAAGCTTAATTGGCTCGCAATTCTAAAGCATATTTTTTTCTTCATATTTTCTTTTGTTTACTTCATGATAATAATGACGCTATTCTATTGCAGCAACCCAGCTAAACTATGCGCTCAGCAATAACAAAGTGCTCGGTTCTTAATGAATTTAATCATTTCTACGTCCAGCAGTAAGCTTATTAGCGGTTGGCACTCCTTACAGAGTCTAATCTAACTTTTCCACGGCATGGTATCGGCTAGCTTGACGTGACTCGACTCTACGGGCCTTTTTTGGGCAAAAGCCGAATAACAGGCGAGGCTATCATGTCTACCCAGCACCCAGTATCTTAATGACATATTAGAATGTTGAAAATGGGTGGAGTTCCCCTTTAAAGGCTTTGATCGGATGAAAAAGTGCATCCTAGTCTAGTAGACTCGAGTCACGTTGAGCCGGCAGCGATACGAAGTGGAAAAGTGCCCAAAACGGCGAGGTAAAACCATAGACTAATAAAATATAGAGTCGTAACCGGAGCGATAGCCCCGCCCCCTTGCCGTTCATTTCAATACGAGTTGCTCAGTGGCGTTTTGAAGCACCCGGAAGACCGCCGGAAGTGCGCCTATTTCTGCATTTGGACACCAATATTTGGTGTCCAAATGCGGAAGTATTTCCTCCATGAACACGCCCGAAGCAAGGGATCATGGGAAGGCAAGGGATTCATGAGAAAAACGTGGGTAAAACGTGGATAAAAAAATCTTCTTCTTCTTTTCTTTTCATAATGATCTCCTAGCAGAGTCCCAGGGCCTTGCCGGGGTCTCCCATAATGTCCCCGTAGACGTGCTTGAAGGAGTCGACGAACAGCCGCGTCCACTGCTGCCTGTCCTCGCCCCGCGCCTGCTTGGCCCGCTGCGCCGTGTACGCCATGGTGGCCACGCCCACGCCGTAGCGCTGCTCGCTCAGGCCGCTCAGCAGCAGAGCCACGCCCTCCACCGAGGTGGGCACGTTGTTCGAGGGGTCCTCGGCCAGCGGCTTCCAGGGGGGAGGGGCCGCCGTGTCCGGGGGGGAGGGGCCGCCGCCGCCCGCGACGCTGCCCCCGCCGCCGCTGCCCCCTCCTGCAACGAGGCGGGTGTGGAATAAAGGCGGGGCGTTTTCACACGGGGAGGAGTTCCGACGAAGTCACGCGACCGCGTATACCGCCGCATCGTCGGTGGGGTGGGGGGGGTCGCGCGTCGCTCTTTGTGTAAGAATGCACATCGCGTCGGAACGGTGTTAAAGGTAGGCTATTATAGGCAACTTTTTAGCCATGAATCAAAATATATAAATATAGCTATATTTTTTTTGCAATTCCCCCCTCTGTCACTTCTACTTTGACGCTGCAGCTGTTATTTCCCTGCAGACAGACCCTTGCTTCCACCTGCAGACGGTCCAGAACGTTATTGTTGTCGACAAATCGCAAACAAGACAACAAAAAAAAAAAAAAACTAAAGTTGCCCATATTACCTTTAATTGCAATCTCTCTCTTGTGTCAAGAGACGAGCATGTTAATGGTGACAATTTCACAGGGTCTTTGCGCCTGCTTAAGTTTTCCTGTGCCCGCCCATAGACATAGAAAGGTTCCTTTGGCTCTTGGGTGTATGCATGCCCTCAAGTGTGGGCAAGTTTCCGTGATGAGAGTAATTACACTAAAGAAAGGAAGGGACATGAGTCATCATGACTGGACGCCGATGTGTCTCGCACTTCTGCCCTCAGTGTGAAACACGTCGCACTGCCAAAAATAACAAACCAAAAATAACTCGCTCAAATCTTGACGTTTGAACCAGCCCGTTTTACAAAAACGGGCTGGTTCAGGGCGTGTATCTGCTTCATTTTTTTAAAAAAATGAACGTCATATAACAGCATATACTGTTATCAAGCGATAATTCCCAGTAGGTTGCTTATCAATCCATTTTTTTCCACCTACTGCATGCAGTCTGGGAACCGACAAGACGGAAACCTGGCTGCCTTGTTTTAAGCCCTGTGTCCACACTGTGACATGCTGGTGGTTATGTTGAGGGTGAGGGTTAGAGGAGGCTAGTCGTTTTAGTAAGTATTGACCTTGTTTGAAGCCCTACACTGTGACATGCTGGTGGTTATGTTGAGAGTGATGGTGTCAAGGAGAGATGTAGAGGTGACAATTGTAACAAGTGGTTGATTCTCTAAAAAAAAAAAAGACCTACCGGTAACCTGGCAGATGTGTCTATTTTCTGTTTCCTCTATAAGACACTGTACTTGGTAAATCCTTATGCCAGTTGTTCTTTTCCATCTCCTGTTTGTTTTCAACAACTGTTAAATCCCGTGTCTAATCCTGGAGTGTAACCTCCATTCCCCATGGAGGTTTGGCTCTCAGCTGTGTATAAATTTGATCGGTTTCACCCGAGTTTAGATGTCACTCTGGCTACGGGACCTTCCCCATACTGCTATGTAAGTCATTGGTAAGCCTTATGGTACCATAATATACTCAATCATATTGGAACTCTGGTGTCAGTCTCATTATTGTGTCTTTTCATTCTTTTCTGATTACTATGCCAAAATCTGCCTCCACAAGGGTTAGAGAAGTCTACTCGTTTTAGTAGATATTAACCTTGTTTTAAGCCCTGTGTCCACACTTTGACATGCTGGTGGTTATGTTGAGGGTGAGGCTTAGAGGAGACTAGTTGTTTCAGCAGTTACTGACTTTGTTTTAAGCCCTGTGTCCACACTGTGACATGCTGGTGGTTATGTTGAGGGTGAGGCTTAGAGGAGACTAGTTGTTTCAGCAGTTACTGACTTTGTTTTAAGCCCTGTGTCCACACTGTGACATGCTGGTGGTTATGTTGAGGGTGAGGGTTAGAGGAGACTAGTCGTTTCAGCAGTTACTGACTTTGTTTTAAGCCCTGTGTCCACACTGTGACATGCTGGTGGTTATGTTGAGGGTGAGGGTTAGAGGAGACTAGTCGTTTTAGTAGATATTGACAAAACAAGTGGATTCAAGTTGGCGGATGTGCATTAAAACGGATCACACCGCCACATGTTCTCGGTGCGGTTCGGGGGCGGGGCTGAAGGCGCTTCTCAGCGCAGTCGGCTCGCAGCATGTGACAAGACGTGACAAGAGTGGCGTGATAAGCAACCTATTGGGAATTATCTGTTGATATAGGTAGAATTGGCTAAAGTATGCAAAGGTCTCTAACGTTAACTAACTAAAACCGAGCTATTTGTGTGTCAATCGACACACTGTTATGCTTTCCCTCAGTAAAATGGACGCTAGGCGACGCTCTCCATTGGCCAGCAGCATGGGCGAGTCATCGAACTTTCTTAATCTTATATACCGTGTATTGTTGTACATCGAAACAATGAATTGCCTCTGAGAACGAGGCGTTTACCTTTCTATGCCTATGTGTACACTTACCTGGGTGCTACCAGCACCAACAACTATTGCTAAACTATATGCTATTCTACAAACGTAAACAGAATGACTAGGTAGGAATGGTCAGTCACTTCCCGTGTGAAAAGGTCTCACAAACACGATAATACAACCATAAAAGGACCCAAACAAAGTGGCTCAATGTTTTTTCTCCACGTTGAGAGTGTGGGAGACTAGTTGGGACTTCTGTCAAGAGTGAATCAATCTCACTAATGGGGAAACACAGCTGGAGTAGCCTGTGTTTCGACGCAGTGCTGGGAAATGGAGCTCAGCAGAGGCCAAACCACGGTACAATCAATGCAATAACGGGTTAGCATAGGGTTGGGGATGTAACCCTGAATGAGTGACAGATCAAACACTGCTCTGTTAGGAAGTGAAAGTTCACCTCTTTCGGATATACAGATATCTTACCTGATTTACAAGGCAGGTCGGGACACACGATGATGGGATCTAAAGGAGGAGACAGAGGAGACAGGAGGAGGAGAGACATTAATGACTGTTTGTCCTCAAAGAAGAATCTACATCGGTACAAAATGTTCTCTCCTGTGCTTTCGGGTAGAGACCAACCGATGCCATATTTTCGGGGCCGATGCAATACAGATTTTTGGAAAAACCTACAGCGATGTTACCGATGTTACCGATGTTTTGGACGGATGTATAATTATGAATTAAAATAATAAATAAAAAAATATATTTGAAAAACTTCTAAATTACGAATCTATTTTCATTTTCAAGTGAACCATAGAATACAATACTGAAAACATTTCAATAATGTCACTTCATTTTTTACTTTTGTAAATGATGACACAAAAACCAAATGTACAGTACCAAAGGTTCCATTTTATGCTCTCAGGAGTTACAAATCTATAAATTGGTTACCAACTGTCCATCATTTAGCTGGGGGGACCACTTGGAATCTTCCGGGGACCACTGGTACTGGTTTTAAAACCACTAACTGCCACCAAAATATGCAGTGACCTCCCTGGGTTCCCGAACCCACAGGTTGCAGAACCATGGTGGTCCGGGGACCACCAGTGGTCCTTGAGAGGGTTCCAGGTGGTCCCCCGCTAAGTTGGTTAACCAGATGTAACTCTTGAGAACGTAAAAATGAAACCAAATGGACCCTTGCGGGTCCATTTGGTTTCATTTTTACACTCTCAAGAGATAAAATAGTGATCTTAATTCGGCTACACAAATAGACGATTAATGTTTTGCCTGTTTTGTTTCCCAAATCCAGCCTGGTATTGTGGACAAAAGCAAAAGAAATCTTTAGTTTTTGTGAGTCTGTGGGGCTAAAATGTCCTTTAGGTCTGTGACTCAAATGCTGAATAAATGGTGGGTCCTATGGTATCAAAAACATTGAAAACAACTGCCCTATGGCGTGCGTGCTGTGTGCTGTGTGCTGTGTGCTGTGTGCTGTGTGCTGTGTGTGCGTGTGTGCGTGTGTGTGTGTGCGCGTGTGTGCGTGTGTGTACCTGGGCAGAGCACGGTCTCGATGCGGTCGATAAACTCCTCGGCCACCAGGTCGGCGAAGCGCTTCATGCCCAGCACCCTGCCGTCTCTCTGGCACGCGATGCTCTTCAGGCTCTCGTTCTCCTCGATCTGGTCGAACATGTCGCCGATGCCGATGGCGCTCACGTCCACGCTGGGGTCGCTGCCAAAACGCCACGCAAAAAACACACAAAAACGAGTTAAAATGACGCCCCAAAAAACGACTCAAATGTAAGATGAAGTAAAAGTGAAAGTAAAAACATAAAAGGTAACGAACTGGTGGTACTCTAGTTTTTAGATTGAGTATTACATTTCCCAACATGCCTTGTGCCTTTAAGTCGTATTCTGATTGGTTCTTGATGACAAGGACCAATCAGAATGCGACTTACAGGCACAAGGGATGCTGGGAAATGTACCTCCATCACTTCTTGATAGGAAACACTTTTAGAACAGGCTTTGAGGGAATGGCTGAAATTCAGTGAATGCCTTATGGCTTATGTGCCAGTCATAATGGATATCAAATTGAATTTATTTATTTGTTTTAATAAAAAAGTTACCGAGTAATCCTTTAAATCAGGGGTTTTCAACAGGTGGTCCAGGGACCACCAGTGGTCCTTGAGAGGGTTCCAGGTGGTCCCCAGGCTTAATGATGGAAAGTTGGTTAACCAGATGTAACTCTTGAGAGTGTGAACATGAAACCAAATGGACCCTTGCGGGTCCATTTGGTTTCATTTTCACACTCTCAAGAGTTAAAGTATTCATCATTTGAATTAGCACTATTTAATGAAGAAGTCTGACACTGTTTTGTTTTTGCGAAAAGCCATCCTGGAATTGTGAACAAAATCAAAAGAATTCTTTAGTTTTAGGTCTCTGGGGCTAAAATGTCATCAAATGGTGGTCCGTGGCTCAAATGCTGAATAAAGGGTGGTCCCTGGTGACACAAAGGTTGAAAACCCCTGCTTTAAATAATATGGGTGATCTACTGGTACCAAAAATGGATATGTGGCGTGTGTTGTGATGCCAACGTCGCAAAAGAGGTATGTCTGTCACTCTAGAGCATACCTGGGCATTATGCAGCCCGGGGGCCAAATGCGGCCCTTTGGCTGACTCTGACCGGCCCGGGGACCATCAGTGGTCCTTGAGAGAGTTCCAAGAGCGTAAACATGAAACCAAATGGACCCTTGCGGGTCCATTTGGTTTCATGTTTACACTCTCAAGAGTTAAAATAGTCATCATCTGAATTAGCCCAAATCTACACAACTGATCTATGTTATCCTGTTTTGTTCGTAAAATCCAGCCTGGTATTGTGGACAAAAAACAGATAAATCTTTAGTTTAGGGGTCTGTGGGGCTAAAATGTCCTCAAATGCTTGAATAAATACTGAATAAATAGTGGGCCCTGGTGTCAACATGGTTGGTCTTACTCTTACTTTTATCTTGAAATTAAATGAATATTACGCAGACTTTAGTTCAGCCTTTAGTCTTGGCCCTCCACAATATTTTATGTATCTCATTTGGCCCCTTGGGAAAAAATAATTGCCCACCCCTGCTCTAGAGTGCAAAGGAAAGTTTCTATTTTTCACACCAGGTCATGGCACTTTTCTCAGAGGGAATGTCACACATCAAATACTTCTGTGTTATTCTCCAAAGGTAATCAAACAATCCAGGCAGCCTCATAATGGAATATAGTAACATAATGCAGGGAGGTGTTAAGGTGTCTTAGATTTATTTGCAGTTGACAGTGTTGTTTGTTTGAGAATATTTTGACTTAGTCTTAGTCTTTTGAGTAACACACATTTAGTCTTTTAGTCCCATTTAGTCTTCTGAAATTCATTTTTTTTAGTCTAGTCTTAGTCGACGAAATATCAACATTGATTTAGTCTTAGTCTCAGTCTTAGTCTTTTTTTAGTCTTAGTCTTTCAGTCTTAGTCTTTGTAGTTTAGTCTTACATACAAATGCATTGTAGGTTTATATATGTTATACAGATTTATAGTTTTTAGTATGAAAGATGTTTATTTCTTTGTATAAAGTGACTGCATTAGTAATAAGTTCCTTTCCTGAAAATGTATTTAATCTATACTGAAGATATGTTCACATACTTAAAAAGAAAAAAATGTTTCCTATTTCCATTAGTCTTAGGTTATGATTTAGTCTTAGTCTTCGTCTTAGTCTTTTGAAAACACACATATTTTAGTCCCAATTAGTCTTCATTTTTCATTAATTTTTGTTAGTCTAGTCTTAGTCGACTAAATATTAAAAACCTTAGTCGACTTAGTCTTTAGTCTTAGTCTTAGTCGACAAAAACAACACTGGCAGTTGATTTATTTCAAAAATAGTGGTCCAGTTGTTATTTCGTTAAAACAAATCTTCAATGTCTGTTTCCCCTACCCCGCCATGAGCTTAGAATGGGGCTATAGGGTGTTGTTCAAATTCACCTATTTACGTCACTACAAGATGCAAATTTTTTTTTGCTATACATTGTCTCTCCACCCTGTCAATAGGGTGTTGACACTCACACTTTGAACTGAGGGTCAAGAAGACACTACTGACATGGTGGAGAGACAATACAATAGCAAAACAATTGCAGCAGCGATGGAAATAGGTGCATTAACCCTTTACTTACACATCTCTGAGATATGTGTGAAAATGTGGAAAAAAAGATTTTTGTTTTTTGAGATCAATCAATCAATTACTTTTACAAACCCATTTTGTCCTGACCCTTGATTCGAGTTTCTGACACCAGATTATATAGCAGTTCTTTACACCAGATTATAGCTGCAGCAACATTCTAGATTTTGACGCTAGATTATACAGTAGTTTTCCGACACTAGATTCTAGTTATTGACACTAAATTAAAGTTTCTGATGCTAGGATCTATTTTTTGACACTAGAATCTAGTTTCTGACACTAGAATCGAGTTTTTGACACTATTCTATAGTTTCTGACACTAGATTCTAGTTTTTCTGAAAAAAATCTGTGTTCCTGTGTCAGTGATGCCAACCTATTTCAAGCCAAGGACCACCAGAATTATCCATATTTGGCTGTGGACGATGCCCATCTGAAAACATGCTGTTCCAGGGATCCCCCAGAAGCAAAAAAAGCAAAAAAAAAAAGTTAAAATGTTTGCTTCCAAAATAATGTATTCAGAGATTTGCAGCACATTTTTTACAATTTTTTATAAAAAATAGCAGAACTACAAGCTCATATCGCACCAATCGGTGGCGCGATATGAGCTTGTAGATCTGCTATTTTTCAACAGATAAAACACCAAAACGCATTCAGTACACAAAGGGTTAATGCATATATAAATGGCATTCCGGACCAAATGGGGGTCGCTATAGGCTGGCAAAAATGGCTACCAAGGAGTTAAAAAAAAATAGCTAACAACCCAAAAACAATCTATAATCCACAACGTGGTACCTACCTGCAGAGGTAGGTGAGCAGCTTGTCGTCGTCCCGGGGATCGAACCGGCCGTCCGTGATGACCACCACCGTCACGTTGGCGTTGGCCCTGCGGCTGTCCCTGATCAGGTTGTCGTAGGCGTACTTGAGCGCGGACGGCGTCCACGTCCCGCCGGCGATCCACTCCAGCCGCTTCACGGCGTCCTGTCAGACGGGAAGAGCAACCAGGGAATCCAATTACCGTAATTTCCGGACTATAAGCCGCTACTTTTTTCACATGCTTTGGACCCTGCGGCTTATGCAACGGTGTGGCCAGTCTATGGATTTTTTACAGGTGGCTTTTTTTAACAGGGGTTTTCAACAGGTGGTCCCTGAGAGGGTTCCAGGCGGGGCCCTTCCAGAGTAAATGATGGAAAGTTGGTTAACCAGATGTAACTCTTTGAGAGCGTAAAAATGAAACCAAATGGACTTGATATTGATCATGGCATCATTAAGAATTGCGCTATATTGGCATTACGATTTTTTTGCCCACCCCTACTTGTAGATCTGCTATTTTTTGTGTGTTTTTATTTTACCTTGAAAGCAGTCAGAGAGTCGATCTTGGAGTCATTGAGGCGGATGGCCTGGAAGGTTCCACTGTGACTGTACTGGACCACACCCACTCTGGTACCTGGAAAACCACAACATTATATGATGTTTTTGAAAAAAAAAAAAAACATAGCCACATTGATTCATATTAATGCAATCCGTTTGTAAATCCGTCAAGTTTTGAGCGAGTTCTAGCTGTTTTTGTTTGGGCTGCCATAGAGCATAGTGCAGGGGTGGGCAATTATTTTTTCTAAGGGGCCAAATGAGATACAGAAAATATTGTGGAGGGCCGGGCCAAAAGACTGAAGTAAATTCTGCGTAGTAATAATTTGATTTCCATGTAAAAATAATAAATGGCATCGATTTGACACTCTGTTAAGACTATTATAATGCAATAAAAAAGTGAGGTTGTTTCAAAAAATTCCAAAACAGCAATGGTAAACATGAATAAAGATATTGTATTGCATGTATTTTTGAATTTCCAAGAACCCTTTCCGCATTTGGCCCCCGGGCTGCATAATGCCCAGGTGTGGCAGAGTGTATTGAGTCCTCTCACAAGATGGCCGCCGTGAACAACGTCAGAGGCTCCGCCTCAAGCCATCTAGCTTTCTTAAATAAATCGATGAGCGACAAGGTCAATGCCCTACCGGACTCAGAGTTGGGGTCCTTGGCCATGGACCCCAGCCTGTTGATGGTGCTGATGACAAAGTTCTTCTCCAGGGTGAAGTTGGTGAGACCCACTGACTCGGAGCTGTCGATGACGAACACGATGTCCAGAGCTCCGCACTTCTTCTCGCAGTCTGGGTGGACACACACACACACACACACACACACACACACACACACACACACACACACACACACACACACACACACACACACACACACACACACACACACACACACACACACACACACACACACACAAACACAGATGTCAGGGAGTGAAGCAGCAGCAGCTAGGGCCGGATCTAAAGGAGGGGGGCAGAACCCAGTCAAACGTGCATCCTGTATGCCCGCCCAATGAAAGGTGGTTTCAGTGGTCTGGGGAGAGTTCCAGGTGGTCCCCAGCTAAATGGTGGAAAGTTGGTTAACCAGATGTAACTCTTTGAGAGCGTAAAAATCATTTTTACACTCTCAAGAGTTAAAATATTCATCATGTGAATTAGCCCAAGTCTACACAACTAGAGAATGTAGAAGATTAATGGTGATCTGTATATTTGACTGTTTTTTCCCCCAAATCCAGCCTGGAATTGTGGACATAAGAGCAAAAGAAATCTTTACATTTGGAGGCTAAAATGCCCTCAAATGGTGGTCCGTGGCTCAAATGCCGAATAAATAGTGGGCCCTGGTGTCAAAAAGGTTGAAAACCACTGCTTCATATTAAAAACTTTGGAGTTGCCCATACACCCTGCCATTCTTCCAGCCCACCCTAGTAGGGCTGGCTAAATCGGGCCCTGGCAGCAGCAACTGTTAGGCTCATCATGTCTAAACATTCAGAGAAGGAACTCACCACAGCAACCGCAAGTCTCCCTGATGTAGTTCATGACATCGCACTCCTACAAACACAAATAAATACATTCTCGTATATTGATCTGTATACAGCATGTACAGAGTACTGTATATATTTATATAAAAGATTCCAACATGTACATCTACGTAAATCCACATCAAGACACTTCCATTTGCTCAGCATTAAAGATACAAGCCAAAACGTTAAGATAATAAAAGCTTACGGTGAGGCCGGGGTCTCCCTCGGGGCCGGGGTCTCCCTGTAGACAAACAGATGACACACGACAACACGTCCTGTTTTTGTTAAGGGTTCACGTTTAGTTTACCATGTCTGCTTTTTTTCTGTTAAGTCAGCACAGCACAACGAATTATACCATCCTCCCTTCCAAACAGACCTGGAAATGCTTCAGGACTCAGGAGTGACACCACTAGAAAGAGTGAAGGGAGAACTTTTCGCCTTTTAAGGAGATTTTTACCGTATTGTCCCGGCTATATACAGTATAAGACAAACCCCATTTTTGAAAGGCTCATTTGTGTGAAAAGAACATCAAACGTCAAATAATATACTCCCCAGAATATATGCCGACCCCATTTTTGGAGGGGATATTTCCACTGAAAAAAGAAAAATGGGATTTTTGGGTTATATTCAGGCCAATAGTATTTCTCTTTTCCCCTTTTTCAGTTTAACTGATTAGTTGACGTGGATTAACTACAGAAATGATAGCACGATTAAAAAGGGTTAGGGTTATAACTATAACTCTAACCTGTTCATAGATTTTGCACCCCACAGAACCTTTTTCACTGGACGAGTTTCAGGCGTACAGATCATACCGGTGCACACAATGGGAGAAGAAGCCAATCAGACGGCTTTGCTTGGCCCAATGGATGATGGGAAATTTTGATTTGGAAAAACAAACTCATTGCTACACTCATATAGACCTGTGCAGTGACGTCACCGCCCCTGTTCCAGAAGTGGATTCCCCATTCATTTTTCTCATCGACTTTTCGAAAATGGTGAATAAAAACACGATTACGCCACGGACAAAGCCAACTCGGGTCGTGACAAGTCATGACAACAAACACAATATTATCATTTAATATCTAATTAGCAAGAAGTAGAAAACGGCAGGATACAGCACTTTCTGTTTCGTTTTTCATCTTAGAAATTATTTGGTCGTCCCAAAAGACTGTGTGTGTCATCATGATTCGTCACGACCCGAGTTGGCTTTGTCCGCGGCGTAATCGTCTTTATATAAATTATTTTCGAAAAGTCTATGAGAAAAATGAATGGGGAATCCACTTCTGGAACCGGGGCGGTGACGTCACTGCGCAGGTCTATACCAATCTGTTTTAATGGACCCAAAAATAAGCTTCTCGGGTCATCCATTATGTGATTCATTTTGATTAATAATGCTTTGAATTATAATGCTTCAAACTAATTATATTATGTTTTAATCATAACCTCAGCCCTAGTTATTTTGTATGCTATGTGTTGATGAATTGAATAAGTCGTCAGGAGTCAGGAAAACTATGGAGGACCAAAAAAAAAGTCCCCAAATGCCTGACTGTTTATGTCTAAATAAGGTACTCAGTTGAATCAAGTACAGCAGTAGTGTTTAGTCTGGTGTTCACCTGAGTCATTATTATTCACATAGGGTGTGTGTGTGTGTGTGTGTGTGTGTGTGTGTGTGTGTGTGTGTGTGTGTGTGTGCCCTCTATAGGGCTCCATTTTCGTTACCATCTAAACCCCTTTTCCTAAACCCCTTATCATTTTTTTACTATTTTGAAAAACCTTTCGGAATAGTTCAACGTGCCAATCTATTGACACTTTGTGAGCTTGTAGACTGGCCATTTAAAATATCGAAAAATGTTGTTTTTTAATAGTTTAAAAAGGCAAAGAAGTTAAGGGTAAAATGGAGCCCATATACAGTATATGTGTGTGTCAATGCTGTGTGGGTGCAAGCCTTCACAACAGTATATACTGTACATCTTTTCGGCTGTGTTTGACCGTCGGCAGGTAAACGATTAATAAATAATGACTCACATCTCGTCCGCCGTCTCCTCTGGGTCCTCTCTGACCAGGCTCTCCGGCGGGTCCCACGTCACCCTGGTAAAGAAATCACCAACAACAATATGACACAAACACACAAAAATACACTGACGGCAGATGTGACTTTAGCAAGCTCCATTTTCGACTTGTGTTTAGGTCATTGGTTTTCAACCAGTGGTCCGGGGACCACCTGTGGTCCCTGAGAGGGTTCCAGGTGGTCCCCAGGCTAAATGATGGACATTTGGTTAACCAGATGTAACTCGTTGAGAGCGTAAAAATGAAACCAAATGGACCCTTGCGGGTCCATTTGGTTTCATTTTTACACTCTCAAGAGTTAAAATATTCATCATCTGAATTAGCCCAACTTAGTCTACACAACTAGAGAATGTAGAAGATTAATGGTCATTTTGATCTGTATGTTTGGCTGTTTTGCGTCCCAAATCCAGCCTGGAATTGGGGACAAAAAGGAAAAGAAATCTTTAGTTTTGGGGCGTCTGTGGGGCTAAAATGACATTAAATGGTTGTCCGTGGCTCAAATTCTGAATAAATAGTGGGCCCCGGTATGAAAAAGGTTGAAAACCACAGGTCTAGGTGGAAAAAGGAGCAATATATCTGCTGTTGGGACTGGTCCAGCTGCTCGGTTTGATCCCTCGGACCACTGAAGCTCTTGACGGGTGTGAATTAGTCACAACACGCCACTTGAAAAGTAGTAAATATTAACATTTTAACCCATTGTGTTCTGACCCTCGATTCGAGTTTCTAACACCAGATTATACAGTAGTCCCTGACACCAGATTATACAGTAGTTCCTGACACCAGATTATAGCTGCAGCAACATTTTAGCTTTTGACGCTAGATTCTACAGTAGTTTCCGACACTAGATTCTAGTTATTGACACTAAATTACAGTTTCTGATGCTAGGATCTACTTTTTGACACTAGAATCTTGTTTCTGACGCTAGAATCGAGTTTTTGACACTAGATTCTATAGTTTTTGACACTAGATTCTATCGTTTCTGACACTAGATTCTAGTTTTTCTGAAAAATCTGTGTTCCTGTGTCAGTGATGCTCAACATATTTCAAGCCAAGGACCACCAGAATTATCCATATTTGGCTGCAGACCCCCATCTGAAAACATGTTGTTCTAGGGGATCCCCCAGAAGCAAAAATTTGAGTTAAAAATGTTTGCTTCTGAAATAATGCATTCAAAGTTTTGCACCACATTTTCACAATTTTTCAAAAATAGCAGAACTACAAGCTCATATCGCGCCACTCGGTGGCGCGATATGAGCTTGTAGATCTGCTATTTTTCAACAGATAAAACACCAAAACGCGTTCAGTTTTGAAAATACTGTGTTTGATGTCTCACCCCTACACAGCACACACGCACTGCAGAGGTCCAGGCACATGCTGTGAGTCAGGCCTACAACTCAGCACAGCATCATTCGGTTCGTACTTAACCCATTGTATCCTATTCCTGATCAGATTCTACTGTCGTTTCCGACGCTAGATTCCATTTCCTCATGCTAGATTCTAGTCCCCCACGGTAGATTCTAGTTCCTCTCAGTTAGATTCCAGTTTCTGACACTAGATTCTAGTTTGTGACACTAAATTCTAGTCCCTGGTGCGAGATTCTAGTTTTTCTGGAAAAATCTCTTTCTGTGTCAGCGATGCTTAACATATTTCATAGGAAGGACCCCCAGAAATATCTATTATTTAGCTACAGAACCTCATCTAAAAACATGTTGTTCTAGGTGATCCCCCAGAAGCAAAGATTTGAGTTAAAAATGTTTCTGAAATAATGTATTCAAAGATTTGCACCACATTTTCACAATTTTTCAAAAATAGCAGAACTACAAGCTCATGTCGCGCCACTCGGTGGCGCGATATGAGCTTGTAGATCTGCTATTTTTCAACAGATAAAACACCAAAACGCGCTCAGTTTTGTTAATACTGTGTTTGATGTCTCACCCCTACACAGCACGCACCGCATTCGGTTCGTACTTAACCCATTGTATCCTATTCCTGATCAGATTCTACTGTAGTTTCCGACGCTAGATTCTATTTCCTCATGCTAGATTCTAGCCCCCCACGGTAGATTCTAGGTCCTCTCAGTAGATTGTAGTTTCTGAAGTTAGATTCCAGTTTCTGACACTAGATTCTAGTCCATGACACTAAATTCTAGTGTGTGACACTAAATTCTAGTCCCTGGCGCGAGATTCTAGTTTTTCTGGAAAAATCTCTTTCTGTGTCAGTGATGCTTAACATATTTCATAGGAAGGACCCCCAGAAATATCCATTATTTAGCTACAGAACCTCATCTAAAAACATGTTGTTCTAGGTGATCCCCCAAAAGTTAAAAAAATGTTTGCTTCCGAAATAGTGTATTCAAAGATTTGCAGCACAATTTTTCAAAAATAGCAGAACTACAAGCTCATGTCGCGCCACTCGGTGGCGCGGCATGAGCTTGTAGATCTGCTATTTTTCAACAGAGGTCCAGGCACATGCTGTGAGTCAGGCCTACAACTCAGCACAGCATCATTCGGTTCGTACTTAACTCTTTGTGTCCTGAACGCGTTTTGGTGTTTTAGCTATTGAAAAATAGCAGATCAACAAGCTCATGTCGCGCCACCGAGTGGCGCGACATGAGCTTGTTGTTCTGCTATTTTTGAAAAAATGTGAAAATGTGCTGCAAATCTCTGAATGTGTTATTTTGGAAGCAAACATTTTTAACTCGAATTTTTGTATCTGGGGGATCCCTAGAACAACATGTTTTCAGATGGGGGTCTGCAGCCAAATATGGATAATTCTGGTGGTCCTTGGCATGAAATATGTTAGCGTCACTGACACAGGAACACAGATTTTTCAGGAAAAAAATAGAATATAGTGTCAAAAACTATAGAATCTTGTGTCAAAAACTCGATTCTAGGGTCAGAAACTAGATTCTAGTGTCAAAAAGTAGATCCTAGCATCAGAAACTATAATTTAGTGTCAATAACTAGACTCTAGTGTCGGAAACTACTGTAGAATCTAGCGTCAAAAGCTAGAATGTTGCTGCAGCTATAATCTGGTGTCAGGAACTACTGTATAATCTGGTGTCAGAAACTCGAATCGAGGGTCAGGGCACAATGGGTTATCAATTTTTCGGACATAAAAGCACCGTTTTACTCACAGGGTCTCCGGGAGTTCCCTTGCCTCCTGGCATACCCTTGGCCCCACAGTCTCCTCTGCCACCTCTGGGTCCAGGATTCCCCTTGTCTCCTCTCTCACCCTGCAGAACAACAGCAGACAAGATGCTTAGACCAGAATGTTCCCACAGAAACCGCATTAACAGTCTGCGTGCCCTTGCAATAGAGCTACGTCGCGCGTTATCATTATGAAAAATAGTTATGACCGATTCCTCTTAGGTTGATCTACGTCTCTCTACGTCGCTTACCGTCGCTGGTTTGATACGATCCCAATGATAACAGCAGTGAGCAGCGACCGCATATTCCATTCAGAACGGACCAAAATAAGGGACGGACCAACCCGGAACCGGAAGTGTGTGTCGCCAACTAACATGGACCGAAATATGAAATATGACTTTTAGATGAAAATCGCTGGCACTGGCTACCCCAAAAAATATGAAAAGGGCTGGCAATGGGTGTGTTAAGAGAGAGTGAAAAAGATTCAATAGTAGTTAGATGTGTGTGTGTGTGTGAGCGCCAGATCTCCTAAACAGGATGTGCGATGACGTCATGCTGTTTCTGGTGTGTTGACTAACCTGTCCTCTCACGATTCGAGCAAAAAGTTCCCCGGGGCAAAAAGTCAGGAAGTGACGTCTAGCAACAGACGATCTGAATAGAGATCACTATCTATCATTATGTATCTATTACTATCCATTAACACGTATGCATTGTACATATGGTTTTGCAAACTCTGGGACTGAATGACCACTAGCTGTCGTTTGAATACTTTAAATGTATGTACTGTACTGACTATTTCTACTTATGTGTACATTTTTGGGACCTGAATGGAAATAAGACCTCTAGGTCTTTCTTCAGTCATCCCTTTGGGCTGTAAAATGTTCGACTGTACTTGTGCTGTTGTACTTTTATACCGTCTAATAAAATATTCAATCAATCAATCAATCCACCCGTGCGCCACGACAACGACATTGGAGATCCCCAGAAAAAGGCTCCTCGAATGCATTGGATTGAATGTGTGCGAATGGGGCAAAAAAAAATAAAAATAGCCGTGCTCATTGTCCCAAATGAGATTCAGCAACGGGATCTTTATTAGACTATGCGCTCGGACTAATAGATGGATGAAATCTACATTTTGCCGTGTTACACGCCGTCGTCGTGACCGGCGTGCGTAATTTCACGGTAAGAAAACGACGACCGCGAGTTTGGCGGTCCGGGAGTTAATTAAAAAAAATCTCTTAATTTAGATAGTTGCTGTGCCAATTTCTTTTGGTAGTTTTTGTCACTACTAAGCTCACTACTAACATGTCATACACAATGACGCCACCTCCTCTTTTCACCTACATAGAGGCGTTTCGACAGGAAAAGGTTTGCGCCATACAAGGTGCGTAGGAACACTCTACCCTTCCCAAGTTCCTCCTCCCTCCGCAGCTGGCTTCCCAAATACGAACGACATTGGACAACATTGTGTTTGTGTGTTTGGACTTCCAACCGTGGCAGATTAAAGTTGGGAACTTAGCCATTTGGGATCTGGTGGTGTTTATATTACCGATGGTCCTCTTGGTCCAGGATAGCTGAAGCCAGGTCTTCCTGGATCTCCCTGGACCACAGATGGAGAGAGAGAGAGAGAGAGAGAGAGAGAGAGAGAGAGAGAGAGAGAGAGAGAGAGAGAGAGAGAGAGAGGAGAGAGAGAGAGAGAGAGAGGGAGAGAGAGAGAGAGGGAGAGAGAGAGGGAGAGAGAGAAGCGTTCAAAACAACACTTCACACTGTCATGTGGAGTCATGAGTGCGACAGACAGTCCAAGACTACTGTTCCTACCTTAGGTCCAGCCAGTCCAGGGTCTCCTCGTGGTCCGGCATCCCCGGGGTCACCTCGCGTGCCCTAAGACGAAGATCGTCCAGCAGTTTATCTCATCAGAAAGTGACCTCATATTTTGTTAATGATATCATCAAATAGATACGACTGTTTCAACAACGTTTTGGAAACCGGACCGGAGTCCAGGAGATGTTTTGATCGCGCTGCAAAGAACATGCAGTAGAGTCCGATTCAAAACGAAACTGTGTGAATATTTTTGGACTTACGTTTCTCCCTGCTTCTCCTGGTGCTCCCGGAGGTCCCCTGGGCCCTGGCAGACCGTTGTCTCCCTGCATGGTGAGGACAGATCAGTTAGCAGAGGACATAGATACCGGTATATATAAGAAAGCTAGATGGCTTGAGGCGGAGCCTCTGACGTCGTTCACGGCGGCCATCTTGTGAGAGGACTAAGTACAGTATGCTCTATGGCAGCCCAAACAAAAACAGCTAGAACTCGCTCAAAACTTGACGGATTTACAAACGGATTGTATTATTGTGAACGTTATCAACATGGCTATGATTTTTGCTAAATTTTATTTTTTCCCCAAAAACATCATATAACGGCTGAAAATCGGCAAGTTATCGTCATTTAAAAAGTATATGCTCATAGACCCAATGTTATGCTATCCTCTCACAAGATGGCCTCCACGTAACGACGCCACTCCCCATTGGCCAGCAGTGCAGGCGAGCCATCTAACTTTCTTATATATATATATATATATATATATATATATATATATATATATATATATATATATATATATATATATATATATATATATATATATATATATATATATATATATATATATATATATATCTCTCTATGGCAGAGGACAGGTTGTGTGGGAGGAGCTCTTTGGTGGAGCTGTTGCCCCCGTGACCCGACCTCAAATAAGCGGATGAACATGGATGGATGGAGGTTGTGTGGGAATGGATTAGAGCAGTGGTTTTCAACCAGTGGTCCGGGGACCACCAGTGGTCCTTGAGAGGGTTCCAGGTGGTCCCCCAGCTAAGTTGGTTAACCGGATGAAAACCAAATGAACCAAATGGACCTGCAAGGGTCGATTTGGTTCATTTGGTCCAATATTCATTATCTGAATTAGCCCTAAGTCTAACACAACTAGAGAATGTAGAAGAATTGTGGACAAAAGCAAAATAAATCTTTACTTTGGCGGTCTGTGGGGCTAAAATGTTATCAAATGGTGGTCCGTGGCTCAAATGCTGAATAAAATGGTGCGCGCTGTAGGGCTGTATACCGAAGCTCGGGATTCGAACCATTCGCTCGCTAAGGTCGCCACGCGAACGAATATTAATGATCCCGAACCATTCGCATTTATTTATTTATTTAACTTTCCCCCCCATCTAGTAGATCTGCGACATTGAGGGGTCAGAAACTCGCTGTGAAACGCGCTGTTACTGCAGTTGGAAATGCATTGTTTTCACTGAAGGTGTCCCATTCTCAATAGAGATTTATGTAGGCGATCCGCCATTAGACTAGCTCTAGGAAGTGAACGGAGTTTGCGCAACTCCGTCTGTACTCTATAGAGCTGCACGCTGAGCGGTTGGTTTTATGGTTCACTGACCACCAGAGCAGGCTGGTGGGCAGCAGGCTTAAGCCTATATATACAATAGACACGTAGTCGAATCTCGGCAAACAAATAATTAAACCAGCCTTTTTGTAAGGTTGGTCTTATGGTTCACTGACCACCAGAGCAGGCTGGTGGGCAGCAGGCTTAAGCCTATATATACAATAGACACGTAGTCGAATCTCGGCAAACAAATAATTAAACGAGCCGACGGACGGAATGTATTGGCAAACAGCGTGTTACCCGTGGCTGTGTCGGATCGGTCTCATCAGAAAGGAGAGAAAGGACAGCGGTGTCATGATGAATGGTGTATTCACTAATGTCAGGCACATCTCAGGGCAGTAGAAAACTTTGCTACCGATGACAACATCCACGATGTTAATAGTTAGTAGAGGCGCACGCCCAGGGGGGGGGGGGGGGGGGGGGGGGGGGGGTAGCATGCTGCTTTTTTTTTTTAGCGAACGTTCGAAGCTCGCCCTATAATTCCCGGCGAACGTTCGAAGGCCAGAATTAGTCCAACTATACAGCACTAGCGCCCTGGTATGTATCAAAAAGGTTGAAAACCACTGTATTAGAGTATAGGGGGTCTGTGAGGACTGTAAGAGCCCCATTTTCATCACACCCTAAACCCCTTATCCCTTTTTTAATATTTTGAAAAACGTTTTTGGAATATTTCAACGTGCCAAACGATTGACACGTTATGAGCTTGTAGAGTGGCCATTTTAACTATGTTGATAAATGTTTTTTATTTTAAATATTTTAAGAAAGGCAAAGAAGTTAAGGGATAAGGAGGTTTAGCGGTGACGAAAATCTAGGCCTTTAAGAGTTTAGCGCCTGAAGTCTCCTTACCTTGGTTCCCTTGTTTCCTACTTCACCTGGAAGTCCTCTCAATCCTTCTGGACCCATTTCACCCTGAAACACAACACATATATTGAGATTCATTGTAATTCATCTATTGTTGCATATTCTGCTGCAGGGTTTTCAACAGGTAGTCCTTGAGATGGTTCCACGTGGTCCTAAGTCGGTTAACCAGATGAGAAGCTGGATAGCCAGATGTAACTCTTGAGAGCGTAAAAATGAAACCAAATGGACCCTTGCGGGTCCATTTGGTTTCATTTTTACGCTCTCATCATATAAATTAGCTCTCATCATATAAATTAGCACCACTTAATTCTTAAGTCTACACAATTAAGAGCAGTGTTGGGACATGTGCACTACGTAACTTAATATATTACATAATATATTACCAAAATGCAGTAACTTGTAATATAAATACATTACCTAACAAAAAAAATCTAATATATTATACTTTTTTTTTGCATTACTGCATTACTTTCAATATTACTTTCTGTCAATCTGTCTCAAGTGTTCTTGTGAAATTATCTTGACAACTGCAGAGGTTTACTATACTTTACGTTTTTTCAAGTTGATTTCAAATGGATTTGTCCAGATAGCCAAGTGCGCTTGCTTTATTGTATGTATGCCACTGGCCTACGTAATATTTGATTAATAGTGACACTAAATATTTAATTATATATATATTTTAAGTTTTTTTTTAAGTAATATGTAATAGTAATATTAATATATTACACTTGCTCAGACAGTAATATTGTAATATAATATATTGCTTTCAAATGAAGGTAATAATTAATAAGTAATATATTAACAAGGTAAAGTAATATTCCCAACACTGATGTTAAGAGAAGGTAGAAGAATGGCCATTATAAACCTGATTAATCAACTTGGCTGAAATGTAAACGCGTTAAACGCCAGGACATACCTTGACTCCGTTGGGTCCATCCGGTCCTTGAGCGCCCTTCGGCCCAAAGTCTCCTCTTCTCCCCTAGAAGAGACAAACACAACGGTCCTTGAGAGGGTTCCAAGTGGTCCCCAGGCTAAACGATGGAAAGTCGATTAACCAGGTGTTAACTCTTCGAGAGCGTAAAAAAATGGACCCGCCTTGCGGTAAAAAAAAAATCTGCACTTACAAATTGACCCGCCTTGCGGTAAAAAAAAAATCTGCACTTACTGGTTCTCCTTTGGTGCCTGGGCCTCCGGCGGTCCCCTAAGAAAAGACAACGCACGGGTTTTAAGCGTCACATCACCTGCACGAAAATTTCCTCCATTTCCATGAAGTCTCTTTGGTTAACACGGTAAATAAAAGCTTACCGGTCTTCCTTTCTGTCCGGGGTTGCCGGGCGAGCCGGAACTTCCTCGCTCACCCTGTGAGACGACAAGACACCTGAGTTTAACCTCTGAACCTTTTGACCTCTGACCTTTAACCCTTCGTCCTCAAATGGAGACCTTCGGCGCGCTCGAGTGGACGGTGTGCTGCTGTGATTGGCTGATGGTTTGCTGTGATTGAGCCTCAAAGACTAGTAGAAAGAAGTATTTAGTGATTGCTGTAAAGCAATACAGACAGTGCTTAGTGTTACTTTTGGGTAGCGAATTCCGATTTAAACTCAGTCTTTGAACGTACCATTTAACTTTAGGCCTGCCTGCTTTGCTTTAGTCTCGTCTTAGCCATCTAAAAATTTAACACTGGCTTAAAAGCAACTAAAACAAGGATGTCAAACTCAAAACACACAACGTGCCAAATTGGAAAAAGTCTTGTAAGTCGAGGGCCGTAGCTGTGGGACAGTGTTTCAACACGGTTGGCGAGGATGTCCAGCCAAACAGCAACAATGTGCCTTAATGCCAAGATGAATGCAGCATTCATAAAAAAAAGGAAAGTAAACCAAAGAGTTGCATTCATTTCTTTTACTGGAGGGCCAGTTCTAATACTAATTCAATATCATCCTGTGGGCCAAAGATAATTAATTTGTGGGCCTGATTTGTCCCGCAGGCCTTGAGTTTGACATATGTAGACTAAAACATAATTGCAGACTTTTCTTCAACAAAGATGCCGCAAAATCAAACATTCTTTGTTCTGTACTATAAACACAATTGTATGGTACAAAACAGAAACTTAAGCGCAGGAAAGCTATACCTAAACCTGAGAGGTTTTGCTTTCCTTTAAAAAAAAGTCTTTAGCATTCTGGGACCTAAAATGTGTGTGAAACGTGTGACTTCCTGTTTTTTTTACCTTGGGTCCAGGGTCTCCGGACGGGCCTGGAGGACCTGGCCTTCCTGCGCGACCGGGATCCCCCTAGACACACACACACACACGCACACACACACAGGCGCGCACACAAAGAAATAGACACACATTTGAGTGACACGGTTCATGGTTGCCTGACACCAGTCTGAATTACCACTTCGTTTCACTTCATTATTCAGGGTGAAAGCCCTCTCAACGACTGCAGTTTATGGGTTGGGCGTTGCCAAAGCGACAGTCTTCGGCGATTGGTTCATGCCAACCAATTAGAATATTGGGAAAGCAGTTGTCGTTCATGTGGCTAATTTGCTAGCCCGCTTGCTAACCAAACAAACGAGCGGTACTAGCATGTGAAGTGAACAAAAGCAGTAGCTTAAAATATGTTGGATGCTGATGTTTATACAATCTGTACCATAGGTCGATTTAATAGCCAGATTGACACGGATTTGGCACTGTTGATTTAATAGCCAGATTTGACACTGTTGAGTCAATCGACTGCCCTTGTCAGATTTTCAACTGGTAGTGACAACACAAAGGTAGCGCCAACAGACCGAGGAGGAAAAAGAATAAGGTTCGATTCGGGGCTGGAGCCAGGCAACGTTCATGGATGTATTCGCGATCCTCGTACCTTCTCGCCATCAGCGCCGTGGAGACCACTGTCTCCCACATCTCCAGGGTGGCCGTCGGGACCCTGTAACGCAATGACATCATCACACATACGCATCGTCGTAAATGATACACTTCTCATGCCACACACTGTGACCCCATACAGAACACAGTATTACAACGACACCATGATGTCAACAAAGTGTCGGACCATACATAGCCTACATACATACCCTGTCACCTGGGTCACCTTTGCACCCTGGAGCGCCAATACGTCCGATTTTACCCTGAGATGTAAGGACAGAGAGTAGGGTTTTTAAACACATTCTGAACTAAAAAAAAAAAATTCAAAGATTTGCACCACATTTTCACCATTTTCAAAAATATCAGACCTACAAGCTACAAGCTTGTAGGTCTGATATTTTTCAATAACTAAAGTAATGCTAAGTAATGCTAATATTGCTAATTGATGCTAATACTGTTAACTAAGTAATGCTGGTAATGCTAAGTATTGCTAATGCAATAAAGTCAGCAAGGCTAATACTCCTAAGTAATGCTAACGCTAAGTATTGTTGATAATGCTAATAACGCTGAGTAATGCTAATAATGCTAAGTAATGCTAATTGTGCCAATAGCGCTGTTGGCGCCAAACACCGGTGAGTTTCTTTTAATGGTCCAAGTTGACATGTATGATTATTTAGTTTTAAAAAAAAAGTTTAAAAGAGAACTCTGAACTCTATAACTGGGTCAGGCTCTTTCCTAAAAAAGTAAAACATGTACCTTCTGTCCGTCGGTTCCGTTGCGTCCTGATAGGCCGGCCACACCCTGGTGAGGAGAAGGACATGGACCAATCAGAATTCACACTGACGGCTCTGTACAGCGGTGCTGTTTTCGTAGAACTAAAACTATAATGCGTTCTTTGTTCATTTCTAAATGAAAACTATTCTATGACGACTAAAACTAAATATGCAAATATTTGAGTCAACAAAAAAAATGAATATATTGTTAGAAAGGGACTAGCGGGCAAGAGATGCAGTATAAGTTATAGTTAATGAAGGGTCCATTTGGTTTAATTTTACCACTCTCAAGAGTTAAAAGACTATCAATAACACTAAAATCAAAATCTTGATGCCAGGGACAACAACAACACGGCTCTGCAGAGCAGCAGGATTTAGTGGTTCATGATTAGAGGAATTCTTACCTTCTTCCCCTCGTGTCCGATCTCTCCCTGTGGACAGATACAGAGCCAAAGGTTATGTTACGGCCGTCAACGATCCACGATCAATTTCACAATCACAGTCCAATGACTCCAAGATGCAGTGGCGTGCACAGAGAGTTTCAAGGGCAGGTGCTCAAATGTAACCAGGAGGGCACTCAAAACATTTTTTTTTTTTAGTTTTGGGGGGTTTAAAAACGCATAGAAAACAGCATTTCAGCATCTACAAGTACAACTATACAAACGCATTAGGCTACTGCTATATAAAATGGTAAAAAAGCGCACAAGCGCTGTTCTCTCAAATGTACATTTTTTTGGCATGTTGGTCCAGAGAGGGCCACTAGGGGGTGCTCAAACCCCCCTTGACGTCTATCTATGCACGCCTATGCCAAGATGGACAGATGCAAGAGGATCTCTTACCTTCTCACCCTTAAACCCAGGCTCTCCCTATACGCAGAGGAACAAACGACAAGCACAATAACAGGATTATTACAGGACAGTATTGTAATGCTGGTAATACTTTACCAATGAACGAGGAGATGGTTAATGGATGAGCGAGAGTGCGACGGGGCTTTTACTTTGACACCAGGCTGACCGATGGGACCCTCGATACCGGGGTCTCCGGGGCGACCTCTCTCTCCCTTCAGACCCGGGTCACCGTTGTCTCCTTTGGCTCCCTGGACACAATCACAATTACAACAAACTGTTAGTTTACCGTGTACATATGCACACTTTATTTTGTGTGTGTGTGTGTGTGTGTGTGTGTGTGTGTGTGTGTGTGTGTGTGTGTGTGTGTGTGTGTGTGTGTGTGTGTGTGTGTGTGTGTGTGTGTGTGTGTGTGTGTGATATTGGACCTGATGTAACCGATACAGTATTCTGCAGTCCGTTCAGTACCTTTGGGTGCAGGAGTTACCTCTGTTGTTTTGTGTCTCTGTTGCTTTACATGTAGCAGTTATTGAATATATTAATTTAAATATGAATTTGGAGGTTTTCAGAAAGATTAGGTTATAGGATTTAGGCCTTGAAGGCATTTTAAGTCGTGACTTTCTGGTGGGTTAACGTCCAATATGTTTATTATGACCAGAACAGTGGCCTTGTGGTTAGAGTGTCCGCCCTGGAACTGGGAGGCCGGGGTTCGATTCCCGGTCGGGTCATACCAAAGACTTACCAAAGACTAAAAATGGGAGCCAATGCCTCCCTGCTTGGCACTCAGCATCAAAGGGATGGATTGGGGGTCAAAATCAGCTAATGATTCCCGAGCACGGCTCCTTGGAGCTCACTGCTCCAAGTGATGGGTCAAAAGCGGAGAACCAATTTCGCTGCGGTAACGTAGTGACAAATCATGCGACTTTGACTTTTTCTTTTTTTTATTATACCAAAGGTAATTTTGAGGGACTAATCTGATTGGTTGAAACTTGCCACGTGCAGCGTCTCAAACCAACCTTGTTCACCGGCTAATCAATACGGAGATATCTGCTGGTGTTTTTTGACTCTCGTAATTTTAATGGTAACTGTGGTATAATTGTATATTACCCTCAAGGGTGTGGATTAACATAATTCTTGGCACTTCAGTGATTCTTGCGGAACTCAACTGTCTCCAATAATATCACATTAAACCACACCCTCTTGTGTAATATCGCTTAATTAAATGTCTCAAACTGTCAATGAATACAACCGCTCAATAGCAAACTCAGTGGTTTTCAACCGGTGGTCCGGGGACCACCAGTGGTCCTTGAGATGGTTCCAGGTGGTCCCCAGCTAAGTCGGTTCAACCAAATGAAAAATTGGTTAACCAGATGTAACTCTTGAGAGCGTAAAAATGAAACCAAATGGACCCCTGCGGTTCCATTTGGTTTCATTTTAACGCTCTCAAGAGTTAAAATTTTCATCATCTGAATTAGCCCAAGTCTACACAACTAGAGGATGTGGAAGATTAATGGTCATTTTCAGCTGTATGTTTGGCTATTTTGTTTCGCAAATCCTTATTGTGGACAAAAACAAAAATAAATCTTTAGTTTTGGGGACTGTGGGGTGAAAATGTCCTCAAATGGTGGATTGTGGCTCAAATGCTGAAAAAATAGTGGGCCCTGGGATCCAAAAATGTTGAAATCTCCCGACATAACCGCATAACATTAATCCTAATGTATTGTTTTATGGAAAATGTTTCCATATCTAAATAAAATAAAAAAATATGTAGGCAGACAGTTTCTCTGCAGACTGACAAAACCACAACTGATGATGGGTTTGACCGGTGTTGTAGTGGTACTTTTAGAAGTGGGGGGACACATCTGAAAGGGGAATTCCCCCCATTTTATTTTTATTTTTTCTGAGAGTGTACAAATGTGAACCAAATGGACCCTAGCGGGTCCATTTGGTTACATTTGTACACTCTCAGAAAAAAGGAAACTCATTAACATGGTGAAACACATCTTGATGATGTCATCAAGATGTATTTCACCATGCTAATGATTTTTTTTTTCAGACCCAAAAATATTTTTGATGTGAGAAGTGTGTGTGGGGGGGGGGGGGGCGCCGTCCCCCCGCGTCCCCCCTCCATTACACCCCTGGGTTTGACCTCGTATGAATACAAAAGGGTCTGTTTCCATGTGTAACAACACGGAGCAGGCAGGCAGCCCAGTATCAGGCAG